>KI915046.1:4599208-4616250 GCA_000473445.2 Anopheles farauti | reverse complement strand
AAACCATCTGACACTATTTTTCCTCGTCTAATAACCGCATAACCGCATTAATAAAATTTTTTAAATATAAAATTCTAGATACTTTTTAAATGATTTTCAGACTGTAAATTAATTTAATGTTTTAAATTAAAACAACATTTGTTTTGTATTTTGAAATGGATGGATACAAAAAATAATACATAGATACTTCCTATGAAAGTAACGTTTTGTACGTAAAAAAATATCAGTTACTAGCCAAACTAGTGACATTTACTTTAAGATTTATAAACTTTCCGTCAATTTTTCCGCATTTTTTACCCTAATTTAATACGCTTAATCAGAAAATTGTCATTGCTTTTCAAAATATTAGTAAAAATTTGTAATATTCACACTGAATGATTTATGCGAATTGAAACTCGAAGCCTAGTCTATCGACCTGTGTAGAAAGGAATGTTGTAGTAGGAAAACAGAGGCTGTTACAGTTTTGCTTAGTTGTTAACTGTTCCATAAAAAATCTTTTATGTAACATATCGAATAATTTGAGACAGTTAACATATTTTTTGCAAGTAGTATATAAAACCTGCCTTTGTAAAACGAATGCGAATACGAATGTTAAATACTACGATTAACACATCAGAAAGAGTTGAATTGTAGTTGGAATTGTACAAAATATGCAATTGAATCGATTTTTTATTTACTTTTAATATGTGTTTTGCATAGCTATATGAACTCTATCGGCGTTGTTTGGGAACTGACATCACCAAAAGTTCGGCTTGTTCGGCTGTACTTAGTAGTTCAACTGTTTCGACTACTACAAGAAATGAACATAAAAAAAACACTGCTTAAGTTAACTGCGTTTGTTTGACAATTTTGGCGCGCCAAACATTTTTTTTCTTTTTTTTTTCGTTTCTAATCTTTTGGTTGATACTTAGAATTAATTAATATTAGTAATTGAAAAAATATATAATGCTCATTTTCTAGAGCCGAATCAAGTACACATAATACATTAATTAATCTTTAGGAATAAAGCTATTACTTTTAAAATATCTGACTATATTACAAAAAAAAACAAACAAAAGCTATAAGTAGTCTAAATATATGTCTAAGATAAGTTGTTTTCGTTTTCATTTGATTTGCAATACTTAAAATTTGTTACTAAACTGAACATGAAATACTTTTAGCAAATAAATTACGATTTACCCAGAAAATGATGTATAATTTGATGCTTTATACTTAGCTTAATATCATCTAGAATATCAACTCTATACTTAACAGGTAACATCCACCAATTGAAAAATACAAAACAGTCAGAACTAACTATCTATTCAGCATAACTATACAAGCATGTTGAAACATGTCCGACAGGCTTTAAATAACTGTATTTATTACATACAATGTTATCAAGCAATAAAATGAAAATTTGCTTCAAATCAAACATATCATATCAGTACACTCCTATACCTTTGGGACATACGGCTATACATTTAACCTTACAACAAGAAAACAGAAATAAAAGTATTATTAGGTCTAGTATTTTACTTTAAGTAAATAAAATCTACCTTTTTCGAGATCTTTTTTCAAAATCTTTATTACGGTTGATGTTTTTAGGTACAGCAGTGTATAGCAGAATAACCAAATTGACGCCCCTTTTAAAAAAGAAGGAGGAGTAACCAGAGGGAGATTTCCAAATCATGCGCAATGTAGACAATTCAGAAACATTATAACTGATGAATGCGTTTTAGACTGCATTTGTGGTTTGCATTTCAAGGAATGCGGATTGGACAGTAAAATTTGAGATTGTAAAACGTACATCACTTGAAGTTAAAAAATAAAAGAATTGGTGATCAGTGATGGAGACTAATGCTAACAGCGAAATAGATATGTCTAAGCTTGGAGCATCGGCCAAAGGACTGCTCACTACGTTCGAGAATGCCAACGCTAGCCTTATAGCCTCGGCATTGGTTAGTGCTGGTCAATTTGTAGTGGATAAAGAGGTGAACGAAAGTTTACGGCGAAGTGAATGTGACGTGCAAAAGCGATCAGAATCCTGCTTTAGTCGTAGCCCAATGCAAGAGTTATCCGATGACGACATTTCCGACTTTTCCTCCAACGACAGTGACGGTCTGGAAGATATTGATGTTAAGTTTGCTGGTGTGTAATGTTATATGCTCTTCAAATTGCGACCAGAAGTAAGATAATAAAAGGTGATTATATTTCTCACTGACAGGACATGCACACAGTGCTGCAGAAGAACATACTAGTCCGAATCATGATACCTGTGGGACGCTCGTTCCAGCACTACCGATCTTGAATCTTTCGGGGACCAAGTTGGGCATTGGTGGAAATGGGATTAATGGTTCTGGAGCTGTGGTTAAAAAAATGTTTACCAATACGAGAGAACGCTGGCGCCAGCAAAACGTGTCTGGTGCTTTCGCGGAGCTGAGGAAGCTTGTTCCTACGCATCCGCCGGATAAAAAGCTGTCGAAAAACGAAATTCTTCGCATGGCCATTCGCTACATTCGACTGTTGTCGAATGTGCTGGAATGGCAGAAAAAGCAGGAAGCAAATGATCGAACTCCATTGAAGCAACGAAGCTCTTCGCAACAGCATCTACAACTTATGCAAAACGTACAAACCCAGCATTCGCTATCACAACAACACTCCAACAATGAGAACCATTTCACTGGGAACTTTAGAGAAAACGGAAACAATCTGCTCATGATTGTGTCGCCGAAATCGTTTGCAAAAGCTACTGGCACAAGTAGCCGGACCGTCAAGGTAGAATCAAAGGTAGAACACTGCCCAGAACTGGAGAAAATTAAACTAATCAACAAACTGTGTCCTCCGGGAAAAGTTACGAAGAGTGGCACGTCTATCAATGTTGCCAGAAATCGTCGCAAAACATTGGCTAATGCAGTGCATTTGGAAAGTGTAGGAATGAACGGCGTCAGTATCAATTCTTTTCGTTCCGGTTTGCACGTCAAAACCGATCTAATGGCGCTCACTCAGCCATGTGGTACAATACCTGCGATGAAGGAAAGTGAGATAAAACGTGAATTAACGCAGCATAGCCAGTTGGCCACGTTTGATGGCGTATCGCGCAATCAAGAGTATTTAAACGACGATGAAAATGCACAGAAAAAAACGGTCGAAAAGGGGGCTAAGCCAAAATAGAAATCACTCTCAAAATAATGTCGATAATTTTAAGAAGTTTCAATAAATATGGTAGATCTACCTTAGATGAATAAAAATGAAGTTTAATTTTAAATGACGAATTTAATGTTGTGGTAAAAGTTTGGATAAAAACGGTACATTATGCGAATATCACCAATGTTTGCAGCACTTCTTCTCATGAGCTCTCTTCGAATTCTCTTTTTTCAACCTCACTAATCCATTTTCCCATCAGTATAGCATATCGCCGTCGGTTTTTTATTTGTCAAAAAAATCCATTTAAATTCATTACACTGGCATCACTGATGGCACGTGTTTATCACGTCGTTTTGCGTTGAAGTGACAAATAAGCCATCGCGAGGAGTCCCGACCAAGTCTGAGCTGGCGTAGATAACGGATTATTCTCACCCTACTACTTGACTTCTTGTTCCTACGTGTGGTAAGGGAGTGTACGCGCCTACCAATACTGGATACGAGTTGCCCTTCGGAAAACCGGGCGTCAATTAATTTCAAATGATGCTTTTGCCACACGCCAATCCTGGACACGTGTCGTCACCTAACGTTTGGTTATCAGTACCACACGGGTAGCTAATAGGATAAAGATTAGTATGTTTACTTTATTTTATTGATCAGTTCAAATCATAATTTTATGTAGACCAGGTTCTTCAATAGTTCAGTCATCTATCACCGCCACAAACTCAAATAGGGGTGGATGGAATTCTCAACTACTCATCCATTTTCCCGACTTCGTTTTGCAAACCACGCCTACTAGAGGAATCGTAGAAGAATTTTTTATCGCTTTTTTACTTAGATGCCGTTTTTTGTGCCTGATCGGGTAAGGATTATATTGTGAGGACATTTAAATTGAAAAAGGATGGTTTTAGCAACAAAAAAGCGTAGAGAAAAGTGTGAAAATTTCAGCTTGATAACAACCGCGGCTGGAAGATGAGGATAAGGTTTTAATCTGTTAAATACAGCTAACGCTGTTTGGCCTTTGTCGGTTGTTTGTCATCCTCTCTAATCGTTTTAGCATCTTAAAATGGGAAAAAAACTTGATGTTTGATGTTTTGCTAGAGTTTTGATGTAGTGTAGTTAATAATTACAATCGTATTTAACTCATGGAAAAAAGTTATTTACATCCTACACTATAGCATTTACATCAACAATATAAAAGTTATCTACATCCAATAAGTATACGCTTTGATACATTTAACAAAACTCACCCAAACACAAAAAACTCAATATGGATTAAAGTTTATTGTAATTTTAACCTGAATGACTAAACATTTTAGGGCTGTTTCACAACCTAGCAAGAAGTGTATGATAAATATGGTCACAGAACAAGAAAACAGAAACAATATCAAACGACAAATATTAGAAATATGTTAATCGACGCATATGATACAAACAAAACATATGATGTTTGTAATTATTTTAATATTACACAGATACCCATCCTTACACCACAGAGCTTCAATATCGACAGTATGTCTAAAAATAAATCAATACCGATACATGAACTTTAATTACATATTTACTATGACTACACAATTATTTTCTCAGAACATACATGGTGCCTGTTTCAGAAATACAAAAATAATCAAATACCATTGATTACATCAGCGCTCTATGCAAAAAACCCTATCATAGAATGGATTTTTCTACGATTACAGAATAAAGTGAAAGAATTCAAAATTTCAGATAGTTTTTAACAAATTCGAAACATCACAGTACAACACTATAAAAAAATTGTTTTGGAATGTTGATTTTATACATTAACTATTTGTTTCTCTTATTAGAACACTATTATGTCTGAAAAAAATTGATTCTTTGTGCAAAATGATAGAAAGTCGACGTGAGCGATAGCTGAACATGCAATAGAGTGTTCTCGTTGTAGGCCTCCAACTAAAAATAGGATCCGTGATCATTTTTTTCCTACAAACTTTCCCTTATAAGGGCAAAGGATGTCAAAGCCAAGCTAACACATTAAGTGAACCGTTCCCTACTCTAAGATGCAAATATGCTCGGTCGTTTTTCCTCTTCAAAGTGCAGGCTTGGCGGAAGATTGACTGAACGATTCTGCGTTCCAAAACTTCTGTCGCACTTATTATGTTTGAAAAAGGCTGTGAATTAGCTGAAGGTGATTTGGCATAGTTGATTTATTCAGGTTAGGAGTTTCATTACTAGCAAATGCTTTTGACACGTAATCCAGTGCTACATCTATCAGTCCTGGATCCATAATATGTCGTTTTTAGCTGTTATTAGTACGCATAGATAGACAAATTCCTTGATTTTTACAAAAAATGATGTCTGTGTAACAATCCTAAATTCGTCACTCATAGTTTGTAAACACCATGGCTTTTACACTTCATTGCTAGCAAATTTACAAAGCTATTGTTAGTATGCATAGATGGAAAAATTCCTTGATTTTTATAAAAAAATGTGTGTGTGTGTAACAATCCTAAATTCATATTTTATAGTTCGTAAACACCATGGCTTTTACACTTGAATACAAACACCTAGATTTTCTGAGTGTTTAAAGTGGGTGAACCGCCGAACCGAAACCCGGCGTGAATAAACCATTCCATTTAGCGAGCCTATTGGGACGGATAAAGCTGCGACTCTGAAAATCTTGTAGTTGCAGTATGAGCTCTGTATATGTAGTTTCAGTGTATCAGTTTTGTACAAACCAATGAAACCTGCATAGCTCTGTTCAAGATGAATATGCTAAAAGATATTATGAGTCCTGGTTGAGTGGATAGATAATGGAGCCATTAACATGTTTCAGGATTTATAGAGTCAATTAGATTCGTCAAGCACTTTAGACAACTCAACACCTAAAGTTCTTCAGGCCGTCTACATGGACAGTGCAGGTGATGCTAAATTTTCCACCAAAACGGACGGGATAAACGAATGGTTTAAGACGGTTCCCAGTAGCTAGTAGATTGCATGAAACTAACAATGAATTACATGAATTTTTCGATTCCAATTGCACAAATTGCATTACTATATAATTCCTTGTAAAATCAGTGTGCTTCCAGTCACATAAAGAGTCTTCGTTATACAAAAACGATCTTCTTACAAACGTAAACTCAATATTACTAAACAGATTTCCGTCAGCTAATCACCACGGACAGTTTGTTAGGACCATACCTTCCTTTCTCCACTGCGTAAATATTCTAATATATATTGGTATTCTAAACAGTTTCAACTTAACAAATAGTTAACTACTGCTACTACTACTAAAGTTAACTACTTCTAACAACTATTAGTTAGAAGTTAAAAATTAGCTTTACTCAATTAAAAATAAATAAATGATAATTGATAATACTCAGGGGGAGGCGATAAAAATCAAATTGAACGAGCAACCAGATCAATCAGCAGGTACATACTAATCTGGCGAAGTCTGTGAAGTTTGAACTTCGTTGATTATTGAATTACTTTATTGAATTACCGACGCCTTAACGTTACCTTGTATACTTGAAGCAGTAGGTAACTTTTACTGTACTTGAGCAGCATAAAAACCCTTTGTTTTTAGATGGCTTAGCAGCTTCCTTCTTTGTTTATATTTTTAACGGACAGTTTGAAATAAAATTACCGCTTTGCATGATTGGCGTTGTCGCGCGATCGCGACTCCTGATCATAATGCCAATTGGAATCCCCTTTTGTCTTGAGGGGGTTTGTTTTAATTTTGTTAAAGTTTGTTAGATTACAGCACATGGTAATAGGCGGCCCTATACAATTTTCATCCCTTTGTGAAAGTTAATCAGACGTTTGAGTCAGGCAATAGAGTAAGACAATCTCGAAGTTGAACAATGAAGTATGGATTGTAATCGCAGCTCGTTGCCAAACGACTTATTTCGATGAGGGTGGTACGATTGGATAATGAAGTAGGATATTCTGTGTGTTCATATAAATTTTGGTAAAGATGAAGGTGCTAATATAATTCATCCATTCCGAATGATTCGTCCCGTCTATTTAGAGTAAAATTGCAGACTGGGAATTATAAGAAAGCGCCCTCTGTCGAGGAAGACGCATAACAAACGTCTTACCATTAGACAATTGTTGCCTTGTTCATTGGGTTTTTCTGCTGTAGCTCAGGGAAAAAAAGTTCGTGCAAAAAATCTTGGTTAATCGTGTGTGTTTAAGTGTTTTTTGCGAATTTGTGGCCCCGATTTTGCAACCTGTAATCAGGACAACTAAAATACGAGCACGGCCAACTCAGAGTATTTTGCAAAGATTACACGTACTAGCTGCAATTGTGTGTGAAGCATTCCTATTAAGAAAACAGTTCAGCAACCATGGTAGGTTTTATCATTCATGTTTTGTGATGCCAGTACTAATTTCCATATTAACACTGTTTAATTAATGTAAAAATCTCTTGCATTTGAACAAATAATTTAATAAAAAAACGCTTAAGCCAACATGTTCCTTAAGAAGAATGTTGAACCAGGCAAAAATGATTAACTATCAATGGCACAGATCGTGTCTGAAATGTTTACGGGGTTTTAAAATTTTAACTTTAGCTTTAGCTGTGAAAATTTAGAAAAATATCAAAGGAATTATAGTTTACCACCATGAAACAGCTATGGCGTCCTATGCTATGCTGGCTTCATCGGATCGAACGATTTGTACACACGTAAATCCTAATGCAAACATGACATCTTTATTTACAGGGAAATGAGACCTCGCTACCGATGGAGCTCTGCTCAAACTGTAAGTAACTTTTGCTTTCGATTGCTAATTTGTGCTACAAAATATGGGTTAATATTCAGAAAGCTTGCAAAAGGAATGAAATACTTATCTTGTGCGACAGGAAACCTTACCCGCAACAAAACTTTCCCGGAATGAACGTTCGATTTTACTTTATCGATTTTCCACCCTGTTGATGACGCTCAAAATGAAGTGCATAAGCTTACAACATGCCGAAACGATTCTGGATTCTTTTCTGATATATCTTAACAAATAATTAAAAATGAAACTGGAACCCATTTTAATGTGCACATGTTAGTAACTACACAGATGGAGTGCGATGGTATCGGTTGCACTATGAACAAACTACGTATATCGTGTATTGAATTCTCTAGCTAGTGTTAATTATACCTCTTACTTGGTGGTACTACTTTTCAACAAAACATTCTTTTCTTATTCGATGAGACAATTCGCCACACTTACCGTTGGCATAGCGCATGCCTTGGCAAATTTAAACGAATAAGCAATTCTCAGATCTAGTCGGTGTGCAATGTTTTTGTTTCTCCCTCATCTCTTTGGTGTTATTTACATCTGCCAGATATTTGTCACGCGGCTATTGAAAAGATGTGGGTCGACACCGTAACCGCCTGGTCCGTGTTGGCACGATGGTGCTCCAACTCGTTTTTGGACGCGCTGCCATGGGAACGGAGATTTGCGCTAACTCAGTCGCTCATGCTCCGGACGAGACTGGATATAGGATCAAACGCAGTTTTCTTTTATCCAGCGTAGGAAGCGGAGCTTCTTTCGAGTGACCGCAGCTGCAACTAGATCAGTGCTAATAACACCTAATTTTGATGGGCCAAATAACGTCTCGCACCCGTAGGTGTGTCATCTGAGAGCACATCACATGATATTCTAACGTGCTATGTTACTTCAAATACTTTACTTCCAGTTGACGCGGATGAAATCCGTCGTTTGGGCAAGCGGTTCAAAAAACTCGATCTCGATAACTCCGGTGCCCTGAGCATTGACGAGTTCATGTCCCTGCCGGAGCTGCAACAGAATCCGCTGGTCCAGCGCGTCATCGACATATTCGACGCTGACGGTAATGGTGAGGTGGATTTCAAAGAGTTTATCCAGGGTGTCTCGCAGTTTAGCGTGAAGGGTGACAAACTGTCGAAGCTAAAATTTGCCTTCCGAATATACGACATGGATAACGATGGCTACATCTCTAACGGTGAGCTGTTTCAGGTAAGCGGTGTTCATATAAACCAACACCATTTTCATATTTTCGCGATGTTGAAACGATTCGAGAACCGCTCGGGCGCATAACAGCGACCGAAGGTAGTACCAGTAGCTTTCTGTCATCTTCGCGCTGGTGGCGGAAAGGGTCTTTGATTCAATGCTAAAAATAATCATTCATCGTTCCGGGCTACCTTGAATACACATTTACGCTCTCTATCTAACGGCATGCGCTGCTTTAAAAATATCTGAACGAATATTAACATTTTTTCCGTACGAACCATGTTTTCTTTAACTCTCCTATTTTCTCCCGCCCTGAAACGCAATCCACTACCATCAGGTGCTGAAAATGATGGTCGGAAACAACTTAAAGGATACTCAACTGCAGCAGATCGTGGACAAGACGATTGTGTTCGCGGACAAGGATGAGGATGGCAAGATTTCGTTCGATGAGTTCTGCTCGGTTGTGGGCAACACGGATATTCATAAAAAGATGGTTGTGGATGTCTAAGCTCGGTCGCTTTTCCATCTCCCGGGGGCATATCAAATGCGCTACCACTTACAATGGAAAATAAAACCGTCGTCATCCTTTAAGCTTCGTCTATCCTATTGCGATTACCTGCACCGTGTTACCCCACCAGAGCATTTGTCATGTCGAATGATGATGAAATTAGTGTGGGTTTTACTATTGGGTATTTTCTACACCTCTACCTTTTCCATCCAAACACACACCACATACCCAGACAACTTCATATACAATAATAAACGCGCGCAACCGCTTCTGCATGATACTGGTCCGTTGTGATGCGAAGTGCGAGATATCTGAGAGGAATAGTGTATTCGCATAAAATGCAAAAATCGTCAATCGTAGTGCAGTGGTTTTGTGTTTATAGTTTGTCATTAATTCAATCCTACCTACGTTTCTGGTTCGTCAGCAGAAAAGGAAACGTTATTTTTGTTTGTTCGTACATGTTTAAGAAAAAAGGCAAATGCTTTAGCTATTTACTTATTGTTGGTGTGTCTGGCGTTAATCGGTGAAATATCTTTATCAACGTTTCGTAAAATCAGCAGAGACGATTATTATGCATAGCATTACTCTATATAATTTTGTTTTGATTCAATCATTACTCTTACGTTTTAGACCAATGTAGTTAAGTAATAATAAAAAAGTGAGATCGATGTAACGAAGGATCGACATTTGATGATGAGTCATTTGCAATACAACATCGGCAAGGCGTGCAAAGTAAAGCAAAGGGGGTAACAAAGCTACCATCAAAATAATATTTCATTTCACAACCTCTACTATGCCGATCAGTTACTGAAACAAGTTGAATGAAAAGATCGTCTTCGACTTTGATTTTATTTTCGTCCGCTGACTGAGGTGTGCTTTTGGTTGAAAAATTAAGGAGCATAAAAAAGAAACGTATTTGATTAATCGTCACAAATCTAGAAGCAGCACTCGGATAGGTTACTAAGAATATTTAAAAGGCATAATAATATAAGCAGCATTCATCAATTTAACAATCTAACGCTAAACAGAGGATGGATTTAACAATATTGTTCTCCTCCAAACGAAAGGAAAATTATGCAAAAGGGCAAATTTTGCAATGCAAATCACTCTTGATTGCATTATGACGGAAATGAACGTGAACGTTAAAAAAAACAAAAACACATTCAAAAACACATTCAAAATCGATAAAAAAAGTTTCCATCGCAAAAAGACACACTAAAAACACTATACACAATAGAAGAGATATTCAAAAAAAATATGTCTTAAAACAAAACAATCGCAACAAAACAAAATGAAGCAGAATTGTTGGTGCGGCTAGCAACAAGTTTGTAACTGATATGTTTCGTCTCTGAAGTAAAAGAAGTCAGCGTTAAACAAAGATGAAAATCAATTCAACTATTCATGAAGCCAGTCGGTATGGACGTAAACCAAAAAGTCGTACTTATACATATTTGAATCATCGTCACTTAAATGGATTACAAATTTGTTATCATAGTTCTTAAAGTCATGTTTAGCTACGAGGATTTTTATGGTACAATTATCTTCTTTACGTTTATTGCAACCTACAAACGCCAATGGTGTTCGATGCCTCTCTCTTGTACTGACTTCTTGTGAAGAATGTTGGTGTCTATCCCACACCAGTGGGAATTAATTTCCTTCCCAATGTAGCGAAAACATCACTGGAAACATTGTGTTTTGTCGTACCTAGCGCGATCACCATTGAGTCCCACAAATATATGCAACATAATATGAGCCATATTTTCCCTTTTTAACTGTTTCTTAGGTTAGGAGTAAATTTACTGCTGATGCAAGGAGTGCGTACGATTTGAAACAAATTTAACGAGAACCACCACTAACGATCATCGGTGCCCAATCAAGCAGCGAGCAATGTAAGGCTCTCAGCAATGCCAGACGTGATACAGATTTACACGGCAGATCATCGTAGTAGATTAGTTAAACAATCTGTTCAGTATATTCCCCATGTTCCCCATGAATAGTTTAAACAATTTCGATGGACTACCCGTTTGAATAGTACTAGTGGCGCCGGAATTTCTCACGCCAATACCGGTACCTTCATCTTATTTGACCGACTACTCCTAGTGAGAAGATGAAATTTTGAAATCGAGCATAATTTGCATAATCGTCCAAGAGGAATACAGAACATTCATTCCTTCAGTGTCGTGTCGACACAAACAGTCACCCTGCGTCAAACGTTTTATCGAAGAATCTCGCCACAAGGGCCGTGTAAATCTAGTATGAAGGGACAGTGCTAGCTTGATTGAGTTTTTTCACCAGCGCCGTTTTCGTCAGCTGTGTGTTTACAAACTTACATAAGAAAATATGGCCAGGAAAAGTTTAAGTCGTCGCTGCAACAACGTCGAAGACAGCGCCAGATTATCTCTACTAATGTGCTATGAATAAAGAGGAATTCTATCTGACATAAAAGAGTGTTTTTTTATACCGAAATTGTATAGTCCCAAACACATGCTTCATTTCCTTTTTAATTTATTTTGTCTGACATCACGGCGGTATCGTATTCACTTTATACATTTGTCCACCAAATTATTTATTTCGTTACCAAAAATCCTTCAATCGTACTTGTTCAATATTGTATTTTATTTAATAATTCATAAATGTTGCACTTAACAATCAGAACAATAAAAATCGCCGGAATATTGCTTTGAAACCGAAAAGCTTGTAAATTTCATTTATTGCTCAAATGGTACAATACATATTTTGTTTGTATAAATGTTCATTGAGGCACATCGTTCTACTACAGCTTCCCAATAGAGTTTAATTACTAAAACGTCACAATACTTACTGATCCGAGCAGTAGCGCTCGTTCGTCGTTTGTATTAATCATAATCACGCTCGCAACGTGTTTTGGAATTGCCACACATTGCAGATCGTGAACAGACCTTGCAGAAAGTACATTTGATGATATCTTCTGGATATATACGCTAGGCGTAACTTGAAGGAATCTTGTTAACCGCACCATATGTGTGTTTTAAGAAATAGTCTTTTGTTTTCCCTATCATAGATTCATGCTGACCACGAGCTGATGTTGCTGTGAACCCATTGCGAGATCGTACGTAATTATATCTATATAGTAGTTGTAATACGCATATAAATTTAATTATTGATACATGCCGTCGTTATAACATTGGTTCGTCAATACTCGCGTCATTTCACAAGAGCAAAGTACGCGGAAAATGATTCATTTCTATGAAATCTTGTACTATTTCCTCCAGCAGTTCTCTCGTAATCAGCGGATGACGCAACGAGTACCCGTACGATTTCAATTTTTCATTGCTCAGATGGAGATGTTTATGGAGCAGCAACTCCTGATCCATGTACGGCGTTAGTGGAGTGTTCTGTACGCCATCCTGCTGACACAGCTCGGCCCACGGGCCGAGATGACGATCGTTGATCTCTTCGATCGCACCTGCCATATCGAGCTTGGTCATATTAGACATCGTGACACCCCAATAGTCGATATTAATGCAGAACATATCGGCCAGCAGCTCACTGATCGTGGCCTGGGTGGCGTTACTATCGTCACACACGTTGATCGTCTCGTGTAGCGTGCGATCGGTTTGCAAAATTGCCCAAATGCTGCCGCACACGTCATCGACGTGCACCACGTTCATTTTCATCGTTCCGGTCCAAAGGAGTTTCATCGTTTCACCTAGATGTTTGTAAATGCCCGCTATAATGATGCGTGGTGCTGAAAGTAAGTAAAAGAACGAATGAGTGAGATCCGCTATATGGCGATCATTCATCAGTAGAATACGTACTTAAACCCTTTCTGTCACCGACACCGTAGCAAATCGGAATTCGTAGTATGGTGAAGGGCAAATCTTTTACGTTCTTAAGCTCTTCCTCCACTTTTGCCTTGTACTTGCCAACCATTGTCCAGGGTTCGACAGGACAGTCTTCCTTTTGGGGCACCTTTTCGTCCGAGCACATGCTTCCAGTGCTCAGCTCAATGTAACGCTTAGCCTTATGCTTCACAGCCTCTGTTGCACAGTTTAAACTTAGCTTTAGTATACCTTCTTGGTACACCGGATCTGTTTGACCGGGTTTCGTTTCGGCGGCACAATTAATCACATAATCCCAGCACTCGCCCTCCACTGCTCCGTCCATGCGGAAGGCGTTTTGGCACGAAGCCGGATTGATCAGATTTGCACTCGCAAATTCCACTCGCTCATTGGCAAAGGCCTGGGAATGTCTGGTATTAAGCCATGCCATTAGTGGAGGCGTCTTATCAACGACCTTAATGCGGCCGGCAAGATTGTTCGTGACGAGATGATCAACTAGATGTCGTCCAATAAAGCCGCATCCTGCAGATGGAGAAAAAAAAATTAAAAATACGTTATCTTCTGGTAAGAAAGCTCTAGTGATGCGTTCTTTTGCCATATCAGCCACATGATGTTGATTCGTTTCCTTGAAGTCGTCGGTGGCATTGAACCGTGATTATCGGCTCCAGAACCGGCTTCGAGAGAGAAACGAGACATCGTCAGCCAATACACTCTTGCAAACTACCTAGATGCGCAGTATATCGATCACAGGTGGACAATTATGCGACATTAACTTAATTATCAACACCGTGTCGTTAAGAATAGTTGTTGCGCAATGCGATTGTTTCCTTTTTTCTCCCAGTGATATGCAATTCCATCACACTGTACAAGCAATTACCTCCAAGGACTAGAACATTCGGCTTTGCCATTGTTTGTTTTATTACACACCGATATGTAGAGTAAATATACTTGAAACACAAAAACCGAAACTAAGAATCACGTTCAAATGTGTCTCTACGAGCTAATATTATGTTTTAACAGAACACACACATACAAATGGCACTAAATAGTGACAAAGCTTAAAAGAGAAACGGAAAAGTAATGTACAATGTGCAACAAAAAATTGAACACAACCAGTGCAGAGAAATGCAACCGTTGCGGTAGTTGACTTGTTTTTGTTTTTTGTAACAAACTGCACTTGCTTATATGATGTTGGTAGATGTTCCCATACAGCAACTAGCTCTGTTAAATGGCGAAATTGCAAATGACAATTCATTTTGCAATGTGTTGTTTTTCAACAGCTTCTTTCTGTATCCGCTGTTTTCGCCATACTATTCCTAAAGAGTGTCCATGCTCTTCTTATTAAGATTAAATTTGTGGGAATGGAATGAATGAGGAATGAGAATGAGAAAATGCAGAAATGCCATTCCGAAAACATACATATTTATAGATGATATATTCTGATATGCGTATAAATGTGAAACCGAAGATTCCTAAGATTAATGCTAAAGCCCTGACCAGAGCAATTGATCTCTCCTCGCCATTGCTATTTGACAATGGCTAAATGGTACTAGACTCTTATTTTATTCGATTTTTGTTAAATTAAATATAGACCAATGGTTGCATTTGCTAGTTATATTTGTATTGTTTGAGAGATCCCATAGCGCTTCGTTGCTACACTACCGCTTTAGTTCATAACATCATGCGCCTTTGAGCGTTTGGATTGTATTCCCGATTCGGACACTTCATCACATAACCATATTTTGATGGTTGGGTCATAATGTGAAATTCAAGAAATGACATTGTCTGATAACGCAATTAAAATCACATGGGATCTTGGGAAAGAAACGTCAACTTATAAAGTTGACGTGTTGTATTGTTGTTGATGTACACTTGGCACTTTGTTTAAACCGGAAAAAATTAAAATGTTTAATATTGCAACTCATATGGTATATATATTCCCAAGAAAATTTCAATTTCAATACATAGTAATAAGTTTCCCATAACTTCGTTTATCGTGTAGGACTTTGAGGGTCAAGGAAGGGCCGAGAAGCTTTCCCGTATTATCATCACTCTGTTCGGTACGGTCGGGTTGGTATGGGGCTACATAATCCAACAATTCTCACAAACTGTCTACATTCTGATTGCTGGTGTCTTGCTAGCGTCAATTGTAAGTAATCAAACTAGCAAGCAATAACATCCCGAATCGTTTGTGATACAAAGAACTCGTCTTTCTAGCTCACCATTCCACCATGGCCCATCTACCGTAAGAAACCACTGAACTGGCAAAAGCCGCGTCCTGATTCTCAAACCGCACAAAGCTCTTCCGATGAAACAAAAAAGAAAAAGAAGAACTAATAGAAAGTGTTTTGAACGTGTGAAATAATAATAAAAAAACTGCATGTGCATCTGTGTTATTTGCAGGAAAGCTGTGCAAATAGGATTTTATTTTTCCTTAATACAGTGGTCGTCGATAGGCTTTCAACTGCTCGTGATCATAATGTTTATGTATTAGATTGTACATATGGCGAAAAAAGAACAGTATGTTATCGTATTGCCCGTTATAAGGTTTAACTTCATCCGAATCGTTTGGATGAAAAATGCGATCCTTTGGTATTTGATCCATTTTCAAATGAATGTGTTCCAACCCACGGTACCGACTGTCAAGACCCCACACGGCAATATGCACTTCCAACACGAACTGATGAATGGCTTCTATCGTCGCAAGAAACCAACGAGGACTGTTTCGCTGATGGCGCCAGAATTGTGAGATTCTGTTCTGTATCACAACGGTTTGTAAGATCGATAGACGTTCGTCTTTATAGATACCACGACACTGGCTCCAAGTGCTGTCGATGAAAACGGCTCGTTTTACCGGAAAATTGTTCGTATCATAGCGAGTTGAAAGGGATGCTTCTTGCTGTACCTCTGGCTGCTGCACATGTGCGTCCACAATATCGTTCAACCTGAAGCGCAAAAGCGTTCCCATATGGTATCCCTTTGGAAGCCCGTAATTCTCTTTCATTTGATAAGTTTCGCCGCTAAACAAACTGGCCACAGTTAACGCAGTCGGAGTTGGAAAAATCAATACGACACCGTCTTCCTCACGATAATCGGGAATATCGGGGTACGTGTAGATTTTTACATCCTCTGGAGCTAGGATGGCTGCATGAACAGCTGTACTTTTGCCATCTATTTCATTTTTGTGCTTTATTATATCGACCTTAACCGGCAAGGATATACGCGGCACACGAGACGCGATTTCGGAGACCGGAACGTAGCAAGTGTAGCAGAAAAATTTTCGCGATTTCCCACACACTGGACAGGAGCTTCGGCCCTCAACGTCCATCAAGAAGTCGGTTGCAGCAATGTACATTCCTTCGAAGGGATCCGGACGATGGGTTGAATCCTTGGATGCCATGGCTTTCGATAAAAAAACTTAATGCAACTTTCAGCGTGTTAAACCAATGTTATTGTTTACATTCAAAAACTAGGGTTTTGACAAACATGCCACAGCCACATCGAGTGGAAAAAATAAACGAAAAAACATAGAACGAAATGTTTCAAACAGACCAAACTTGAATAGGGTAAATGCACCAATTGTTGTGCTATCGACGGGAAAATGGAAAATATAAGCAAACCATAGC
>KI915046.1:4512565-4596955 GCA_000473445.2 Anopheles farauti | reverse complement strand
ATTTTGTATAATTAATTTTTTCGTGAAAACGCTGTACAAACTCGTCCATAATTGGTGCACTTACCCTACCTTGCAAGGAGTTTAGAAAGGCTCTGCGAATAAACACACTCTTTAAAGTACAGGTTATAAAAATTCAAAATATATAGCACTTTATTTTGTCATGCCACATACACAACAATTCGTTGATGACCGAAACGCTTTAAAAAGATGTGATTTTTTTCATTGTGAAACGTTTCAAGCAATGGTGACGTGACAGGTCTCCACATTTTAAACGGAATGCAAGCAGCGTGTATGTTGCCGTTTAGATATTTTGAATTAATGCAAATGTAATGCGTTTTGTTGCACATTATGATTAATCCGTTTAATAATCATAAGAACAATACAAATACAGATCTTTTTAGTAATACTGTAAAAACTTTCCACATTAAGAGAATGAACATAGTAGGTACGTAGAATTTACATTTAATCAACAAATCTATCGAATGCAGAAAAATGTATCCGTTATGGTTAATCATCGGTTTGTGCCTGATAGCATTAATATATATTAATATATTGCTTGCCAAAGCCTTCAAAATGCTATTGATCGATTCTACAGCTGGGAAATGTCATGTCATAATGGACAACAAGCCACCTTGGCAGTGAAAAGCGCTGGCAGCCGTACAAAATTTACACCGATACCGGTGCACTGCATGAAAATGGAGACGAGTTTAATAATTATAAATATAAATAAATGGCCTAAGAAACTAAATCAACATCATCCATCGTCACAAAGGTATTATATCTACGTACACACATGCAGTATCGATCAAGACGGTATTGGATTTTGGTGCATATTACTTTGCTTCTATTAAATAGAACCGTGCAATGATCAGCGTGTGTGGCAATGATCAGCGATCGGATGTAGACAGCTTCAGCGGCGCTTGAATTGGATCGTCGGTAGTTTGCGTTGTGATTCAGTTTCAGTCAGACGGAAGCGCGTTTTCGTGATCTTTCGGAATTCGAACTGCAAAGTGTTTAGTTACGAAACCAAAGTGCCTCCACAATGAGTACTTTCAAACAACGACAAAGTATTGCCAACCTGCTGCTAGGAACAAATATGAACGATGACGAAGATGCTCGTAAAGCGATTTTCATTTCCAACTGTGTAAGTAACCCCGTCAAAAGTGATTGTTCTGTCGAAGCCAACGGTTTGCGGTTGTTCGAACAATTCCACGGCACTTAGCTACGTAATGGCTGATGGTTCATCGTCGTCACTAGTGCAAAGTGTTAGTTTGTGCACCTTTTTATCCAGCTAATGGTAAAAAATAGCCGGTTTTTTTGTTGTGTTATTTTATCGCGTTTATTTTTACCGTGTTAGTGCCAATGTACAGAATCAAAAGAGTGAAAAAGGAATGATAAAGGTTTTGAACTAATATAATTGCTTTCTTTTATTAACTTTATTTTCCACTTTTTTAATACAATATTAAAACGATACATGTACGCGCTGCATCAGTTACTCATTGTATGGACAACAGTTTTCACGATAGCTATTTAAGTTTATAAAATAGCCAATTATTCATCTGGGAGTACAAAACACCAGGCTCCTCCATTGGCGAATTCTTGAGACACACAGTTGCAGCAACATGATCGTGTGAGAGCACGGCTTCGGCAGTGCTACGACCGTTACCGATCGGTCTCTCATTTACAATTGCACGCTGATCATCTTAGCAATCGATCGTTTTTTGCAGAGCAGTTTTGAGTGTCCGTTGCTTAAGTAATCGCAAACACGGTTCAATATTGTCAACCTAAACATATGCGATGGATTTACTGTTTCCCGTAACATTCCGGAAACGCCCATCTCAGGTACGTGTCCAGTGTTTCAGTTTTCCCACAATCAACCCGAGAAAAAGGTGTCATTTAATCGCGAATCGGCGAGATCTATTTTTACTGTAATTTAAACCATGATGATGCTGTGCCTGTGATTGACATAGCTTTTGGCAGCACAGTTCACCGAAATATGATCAGGTAAAGGAGCATCTACACCGACGGTCGAGCACAGAGCACACCGAGAAGCGATTCTAGCACCACAGGGAATCCCAAAAGGCAAGCCGGTGCTAGTCATAGCCATTAAAATTGTTGTCGAAAATTCAACGTGTTGAATCGCTCATCATTGCAATTTCCAAAGCATGTATGTATGTATGTGTATGTGTGTATGTGTGTGTATAAAAACAAACATAAGAGAAACATTGGCCCCATTACCAGACATGACGACATGTTCGCTTTTCAATGATCGTAAGAAATAATGACTGTGATGATGCGAAACGGGACAGGAGCTGTTCAAGCTGTTTTTCGCTTCGTAGTGAATTCACTCACTGTGTGAGGAATGTGTGCAAATTTTCTGTTGAGCGAAAAAATGTGCTCAATAAATAAACACAATTTGTGAGCATTGTACATATTTTATTCGTTAAAAGGTTGCCTCTTGTTTTTAGGAAACACTCAAATCATCCTAGCCTTACCTAGCTAGCATGTCGCGTCTAATACTGCGAATGGGAGCAACGATTGTTTTCATCCCACTGTTCCCACGTAAGAAAGATAAGACAGCGATTTGGCGACAGGAGATCATTTTATTGTGTTTTTGTTATTTTTTCCCTGGCGAACTTCTTACCCACCAGAGTGCCCGAGTGTATTCCCGATTCATCGAAACAAAAAAAAAACACTTTTAATTTTAATTTCTTACACGCAACGCTCTGGGCCTACGATTGGCACAAGTTCGGATTGTGATCGGAACTCACGATCAGATCGGACCACCGGCATTGCGTTTATTCGTGAAGATTGCGTCCTCCGTGAAGCGTGGTGAGTTTAGTGTGCGAATTTTGGGCGTAACCATATGATTACTGGTGATACAACGTGCTGTGCTGGTACTCGTTCCTCGACCGTTGACGCCGGGTTGTAAATCATTTAAACTTTCTCTCTGTCTGGCGGCATACGTATGTGTTATAAATCTTCGCGAGAGTAATTTGGGTATCTGTAAACTTCACTGTGAATTTCAAGATCAAATATTCCGCCCCCTGTGAATCTATTAACATTGGTCATAAAAAAGTGAGATGATGTTAATGGTTTAATATCACGATTTTTTAATGTATATTGCTAGTGCGAATGAAAAGTGCAGTGCTACTAGTCGTATTAACCAGTCCACACATATTTCAAGACATTCGTGTGAACGTTTATAGTTTAAAGAATATAAGAAAAACTACTTACTGATGAAATTAACTAAGTTTCGTTACTGCTTAATCTAATGACACTTTAACTTTTCCATCATTCGTAATGGGCATGATTGTGGTTGTGTAATGTTATAATTATGAATAAAAAGTTGTGCCTTTAAAAAATTGTGTACGTAAAATGATACGTAATTAAACCTATACGCGTTGTTTTGTGTATTGAAAACATGTAATTTACTCATACTAGGCTAGTTCCGGTGCAATAACGAGTAACACTCCGTAACACATAATGCAGGCATGGAATGCGATTGATTTTTCCTCATCACTAGTTCATAGTGACAGTTTTTCGAGCGGAAGTTTTCGACGTAGTCGCATGGTAAGTAGTAATCGGTTGATTCACAGCGAGCGTACTTCACTATTACACAGTTTAACACCAGACTGGCTTAAATGTTTTGCTTTGCGATGCTTTTTTAAAACAATTGATTCATTTTATTTCCCTTAGCTGTTTTTCGGTGCCTCGGATGGAACGGTTAGTACTATATGGCCTTTTCCCAAGGACAATCTGTCGCTAACCGTTTCCATGACAACCGGTAATACATGTTGTTAGATAGACAGATGTGCTCACACTGACTGGAGATAGCTGTATATTACTGACTAACACTCACGACAGCGATGGTTTCTATCCAACACGGCGCATGTGCATCGTGCTCACGAGAAAACGCTGGGATTTTCCTGTTAGCGCCACGCGCGGTTTAAATTTAGCCTGTCTACACTCACACTTATACATGTGAGCGGCCACGCAAAGTGTGAGAATTGTGAGAAAATTTCATATGGACACTTTAATAAGTCACATCTTTGTACACGATCGGCTCCCCCAAAACTGACCAGTTGCGAAGGATCGTACGTACACACACACACACAGATAATGTGAGCTGTGAGCTATACATTTTCATCGTTACGAATGTCAAAAATTTGGCTGTCTAGCGGAAAATTTAGACGACCGTTTTCCCTGTTCCGTGATTGTTTTGTTAACTGACCGAAAGCTAGTTGATTCACGATGGATATTTCGAGCGATGTGTGGAACCAAGTGGCACTGGAAGCTTCGCAGCTCTACTTTACTGAGGACGGCAAAAGCCCGTTCGCTAATACGGTTTGATGGGAAAAATACTGTCTATTTTTGTGCTATCCAATTGCATGCATTCCTTTCAACTAACTCGCTTCTGGTGTACCGATTGCCAAAAAATCTTTAGCAAAACGTTTAACTTTTCATTCTTCATACTATCTCGCGCACAGTCCATCGAGAAGCTTCCGGATAAGGTGATTCTGCACATCTTTTCCTACCTGAGCCACTTGGAAATATGTCGCATGGCCACGGTGTGCCGTCGCTGGCGTACGATCGCGTACAACACGCAGCTGTGGAAGAACGTGTCGCTGCGGCCGGAAGTGTCTGGATTGCACGTCGGATCCCTGGAGTCTCTGCTGCAGTTGATTTCGGTGCGGTTCGGTCCATCGCTGCGTTACATCGAGTTGCCAATCGAGCTGATCACGCACACCGTGCTGCACGAGCTATCTTCCAAGTGCCCGAATCTGACGCACATGCTGCTGGATTTCTCCACCGGTAAGAACCGAAGCGTAACAAGTGTAGCACACTGCCATTCGCTCTTTTGTTTTACTCCACAGCCATGCAACTGCACGATTTCAGCGAGATGCAGGCATTCCCGGCGAAGCTGCGCTACATGTGCATCTGCCTGTCGGAAGTGATCTTCATGGAAGGTTTCATGCGAAAAATTTACAACTTCATCAACGGACTCGAGGTGTTGCATTTAATTGGCACGTACGAAAAGTGTGAAGAAGAGGAGGAGGAAATCTACGAGGTCATCAACGTGCATAAGCTCAAGTCTGCGACGCCGAACCTACGCGTCATCAATCTGTACGGTATAAATTTCATCGACGATTCCCACATTGACGCATTCAGCTCGAACTGCATCCAGCTAGAGTGCCTGGCGGTGAACTACTGCAACAAAGTGGTCGGATCGACGCTGAAAGCATTGCTGGCCAGGTCGAAGCAGCTGAAGTGCCTGTTGATGAATGGCACGAGCCTGAAGTCGGAGTACGTGATGCAGGCCGAATGGGACAAGTGTTCGGTGCAGGAGCTCGACATCTCCGGCACCGACCTGTCGACCGAATGTCTGATCGATGTGCTGACCAGAATTCCAACCTTGCGCTTCCTGAGCGCGGGCCAGATTAATGGTTTCAACGACTCGGTACTAAAGGCTTGGATGGAGGGAGGCAATCCGAAGAGTTTGATAGCGTTGGACCTCGACTCTTCGGACAACATTTCCGATGAAGCACTAGCCCGGTTCATTACGCGATACGGTGCGCAGCTGCAGGCATGTGTGCTGTCCGGCATGACGCACATTACCGACCAACTGTGGATGTCGATAATGCCGATCCTGACCAATATCCGCATCATCGTGATGGGCACGACTGAGCGCCTCGGTGGTAACATACATGTGGACCAGCTGATGGACACGATCGGTTCGCACTGTACCAAGCTGGAGCGTTTGGAACTTCGCTGGGATCCGGAAAATCTGCGATTCTCCGACAAAAGCCAGAAGGCGATCGATTTACTACGTGTAAAGTGTTTGAAACTACGCTGTCTTGTGCTGAAGTAAGTCGAGTCTATAAGGTGGTTTAACAACGCATATCAACGCGAGTTGTCTCTCTTTACAGTGATGGTCGTTACTACGAAACGGTGAAGGCAAACTTCGAACGTGCTGATCGTACAACTGTAGTACGCACCACCACCAGCTGTCGTGTATCGGCGTACCACGTTCTAAGCAACTACAATGACTTGGTTTTTAATTGAGTTTTGTTTACTTAAAAATGAGAGAATGATTTAATCTTTTTACTTTAGCATCTTTTTTTGCGAGTTTTGTCATTCTGACTCTTTTCATTCGTTTCTGGGGACGGTTGAAAAGATTCACGTAAGGTGAACTTCGCCTCGACTCTTTTGAAAAGATCGTAAACATATACAACGTCTCTAAATCAAAGTGGGGTACTCTTAATTGCACATTGTTGAAAAAATCAGAAAAAATATACACAGCGTAAATAAACACTTACAAGATATGAGTTTGTAACACATTATAAAAGAGGAATATCCACATTTTATTACTTTAAAAAATTACGTTTTATATGCATATTTCCATAATGTTTTTGCCTCATAACCAATTCAGTTTGCAAGTACTCCACTTTGACAATGAGTGCGGGAGAAAATATATTGTTCAATGGATTTTTAAATACGCTCTGATTTTTGTTGCAATTGGTTCATTTAAAAAATGTGGATACTGTTACTACTTTGGACGAATGATAATGTTTGAGATGTTATATGTTTATTTAATTTATATTGAACTTTCAGATTATAGAAAAAAAACATTAAAGTTTACTGAAATAAATGTTGCTTGCTAAGCTTTACTGTACCAATATTAGTCTGCTCAGTAAAAACTAAGAACATACAAGTGATGCATACGTTAACAGGTAAGTATGAATGAAGAAACGGCTTACGAAAAAAATATTAGATGCATTTTGAGAGTTGCCAGAAACATTCCCCGATTATACTGTCTTCATCTCTATCGAATTGTAGGTCAAACATGTGTTCGTGTACAAGAAAATAACTTGTACTTGGATCCCTGCACTATTGTGTTCCTACATACAATCGCAGCGATAACCTGTTTCTGCAAACTAAACACTGAACAATAAATACGTACAAATGTCGCTTATTATCTCCCAAATTTCGTAGCATGACTCAAAGTCAGGTCATGTGACTGATCTACGAATGGTCTTGCGACTCGTTTAGCACAAATGAGTTTGTTAAACTGAGAATACCTTTTTATTAAGCATCATTTCATTCGTCAGCATTAAATATAACTAGTCGGTCATTACATGATCTATCTTAGTTCTTTGATTTCCTCTACCACAAGCATACAGGAGAGGAAGGAGATTTGATTTTTCAAATCAAATAGTCGAATATGGGTCGTAAAGCAGATATCCTTACAAATTGTCACACGTTTATTTCATACCGTCTCGGTAAGAAACGTCTCCATGTCCTCGGTGACAATAGCATCAATATTGTAGAAGGCCGCGTGAAGTGATATCACAAAAAATGAGGCACCCAGCACCCAGAACATTACAGCACCAGCACCTGCGAGATAAAGTAAGGGCACGGATGCCACACCCACCGCGATGCACTGCTGGTTCGTGTTCAGTTGCTTACTGAAAAACGCCACGGGCGTGCTGTTCTGCTTGATCTTGTAGCAAGCATAAAACACCGCTCCCAGAACTATCAGTATCAGAGGCGAGGTTAACCTGCAAGCAAAAATCGATTGTTTGTGATGAAATGATAAAATGTAAAATGATGAAATGCGATGTGTGTCAGTTCATACTTACAAGCAATAGACGATCAACCCTAGAAACACAAACAGATAGTTGCTTTGGAAATAGGCCAGATTCCTTATGATACGGTTCGTCAGACGGGATACGTTAGCCACCGTTTTGAAGTTGGAAGTTTGCAAGAATTCCGACCACGGGCGAATGTTTTGTCGGCTAAGACGTAAAAGCTCCCAAAGGCTCGGAATACGGGTAGAAAAGTTCGAAAATCTATGTTGAAAAGAGATTTATTACCATGATTGACCCGTCATCTTTCATTCGTTCGAAGCACACAACTTACGAGGACAAATTGAATCCGGATTTAGTTCCTGGGATGGGTGCATCCATGTCTCCGCTTACGTCGATGTGCACTTCCGGTGTTTCCATGATAAGATTGTAAAGAACAAGTCGTAAAAGTTGCAGTATCAAAACTGAAGATTGTCGTTTCCACCACAATTAGTGTTTTTGTTGATCTGACGTTTTTTTCCAATGGCTCCCTTTGTTTACGTTTTTCTCGGGGACGTGGCATAGATGGTTGACATAACAAAAATTATAAGAACTTATTTTTTACAAAGCCTTTTGTATGACCGACAAACATGACCGAGGAAAGCATTGGAAAATTATTACGTTTAGTGAGAAATAAATATAATTTCAAACAACGTTTTATTGTGGAATTTGAGTTCGGGTTTCCATCGGCTATCTTCGGCTGTATTCGGATGTCTCCGAATAGCTATCAACATACAAGGTTAGCTCACGTATTATGAGACAGCTTTATTTAATAAAAAGTATAAAGTATTTTTCGTTATTTTTTGCACTTTAATCACGTTACTTACCTATAAATAAATTTTTTTATCAACTCTGGAAATATTTTAAACAAAATCAAGTATTTAGACCACATTCATGAACATTTAAAGCAATTTAACGTTTTTATTCGCATGACATAGTTGTCAAACATGAGCACCACAACTTCCAAATTGACTCACCGCAGTATTAGCGCTTTTGAGCGAATGGGCTGACAAGATTGGATTTCTCTCTTCTTTTCTTATTTGACCGTGATTAGGTAAGCATCGTGTCTGCGTCGCTACTTTTGTGCTTCACCGGAAATAGGTGCTACAGCAGTAGTGAACACGTTACGATCCGCTTGCTCCACAGAATGTTGGGGCTTGGGTGTCGCCGGTCGCTAACGACTGTTCTCCGCTCCCTTTGCAGTACATCGACGGCCAATTGTAGTCGCTCGCGAATTCCGGAAGCCAGCGCAGTACCTACATCCCGACGACAGTCCCACTGCGATCGTTCACGGATTCTACTTCCTACTGTATTTCCGGCGCTCAGTCGGTTTTATTCAACTCCCGTCAGCAAGGAAGGTTTTGTGGACGAATTTGACATGTAAGTAACCTATCGCATTGAGCCTTTTTCGATCGTGCAAGCAAATGATGGATTTTCTAAAACGTGGCTTGCACGTGGTAATGGCGTGGTTGTGAAAAGATGTTGAAAGTTACAAAACGAGCTAGCTGGGTCATTTATGCCTGCCGCAATCGGCAGTGCACTGTTTCTGGAAGGTTTTTTTCTGGGAAAATTGGCTGTACGGGGGTCAGAAAACTGCGAAAAAGAGCATTTATTTGGCCTTGAGTTTCCATCTTGCGAAACAAGATGGCCGTCGTTAGTCACACACATTCACACGCACACATGTACACTTATGCTTTGTCGATGGCTTCGCTTCCCACCATGTGGCGCGTCATAGGCTGTTCGACAAGGGGAAGGGTAAAGCAGTGTTGCCAGATGGAAAATTTTCGCTCGCTCACTAGTGTGTGTGTGCGCGCTGCCAGTAGGTACGGAATGGTACGTTTGTGCGAGTGTTCAAGTGTGTTGGTGCTGGGTACATGATGCGACGAATGAAGAATACCAACTTTTGGACAGGGGTGTACAATTCAAATACGAATAGGGTAGTGTGTGTGAGAGTGCATGCGTGCAAACACGCTAGCGCCATTGCGCTTTCTGGTTGTTGGTTGTGTGAGATGTAGGGTACGCGCAGAAACAGTAGTGCGTCGCTCCCTCCCTGCACGAAGCAAAGCGTATTTTTTGAAGATAATTTATTTCCCCCCATAAACCGTCCAGAGTCGGTTATGATACGTTTTTTGGTGCTTGTTCTCGTAAATCTGTCCACATATCAGCATCAACCATCAGACAGACAGCGATGCCACGCTCAAAACGCAGGCTTCACTCGAGGTCCGGGTCCAGAGCGTCTGTCGGCGGACGGTACGAGGAGAAGCGTTTGAAACACACAGAGTCCGGCGACTGCTATAAGAGTGCGAGGATATCGAACACAAGCTCGTCCCGTAGAAAACGGAAACGTTCAGAAGAGTCACACCACCAGCGCAGTGTCGGTTCCACCAGTGGCGGCCACAGGAAGAACAGATATCGGGAAGACAAAGCATCGCGGCGTCATGAGCATCGATCGTCCCGGAAAGATCGAGAGCGAGAGCGGGACCGCGAACGGGAGCGTGATCGAGAGCGTGAGCGAGAACGAGAACGAGAACGAGAGCGAGAGCGGGAGCGGGAGCGGGAGCGCGAACAACGGGACCGAGAAAGGGAACGCGAGCGCGAACGTGAACAGCAGCGGGATCGTGGCGACCGTGAACAGCGCGAGCACCGCACCGAAGGGACGAAAAAGCACAGCCCCATAAAGAACGACTCCCACGGGCACTTGATCTACCAACCTGGTGATGTAATACATAATAGATACAAATTGTTATCTACCCTAGGTGAAGGTACGTTCGGTCGCGTCGTCAAAGCGAAGGACACAGAGAAGGAGCATACGATCGCCCTGAAAATCATACGCAACGTGGACAAATATCGCAAGACGGCCAAACTGGAGATCAATGTGTTGGAAGAGATCATTGCTAAAGATCCGTCCGGGCGTCATCTGT
The DNA here is from genome assembly GCA_000473445.2 of Anopheles farauti. Lineage (NCBI taxonomy): Eukaryota > Metazoa > Arthropoda > Insecta > Diptera > Culicidae > Anopheles > Anopheles farauti. Next base: position 4,586,406 of record KI915046.1, on the reverse strand, counting down.
GTATCCTGATGTTGGACTGGTTCGACTACCACGGGCACATATGCATAGCCTTCGAAATGCTTGGCCAAAGCGTCTACGACTTTATGAAGGATAATAAGTATCAGCCGTTCCCGATGGAGCAGGTTCGCCACATGTCTTACCAGCTTTGCTTTGCAGTAAACTTTTTGCACAGCATTAAACTCACGCACACTGACCTGAAGCCCGAAAATATACTGTTTGTGAATTCCGAGTACACCACGGTGGTCGGGCGGACGACGCGCAAGAACCGTGAGTTGCGGCACGTTAACAGCAGCGACATACGGTTGATCGATTTTGGCAATGCCATTTTCGATCACGAATACCACAGCACGATCGTGTCGACGAGACACTACCGGGCTCCGGAGGTGATATTGGAGCTGGGCTGGGCGCAACCATGTGACGTGTGGTCGATCGGCTGTATCATTTACGAACTGTACCTTGGCATTACACTGTTCCAAACGCACGACAACCGCGAACATCTTGCCATGATGGAGCGTATCCTCGGTCCCGTGCCGTACCATATGGCGAAAAAGACTCCCACGCGCTATTTTCCACACGGTAAACTCGACTGGGACGAGAAAACGTCAGAGGCGCGGTACGTGCTGCAGAACTGTGTGCCGTTGCTACGCAGTGCCATGTCCGACGCGCCTGAGCATCTGCAGATGTTCGATCTGATCGCGAAGATGCTCGAGTACGATCCGAAAGATCGCATCACGCTACTGGAGGCTCTAGATCATCCGTTCTTCGCCAACCTGCCTGCGCACCAGCGATTGCACCGATACGGTGGAAGCGATAAAAGTATGTCCTCTTCTGTGCCGCCGAGTAGTTCGCGAGAGTTCTCGCACAGTCTGTCGAGATGAAGTGATGCACTGCTGCTGCTAGTGGAAGATACTAAGATAATGTTTGCAATTCTGATTCGCACACGCATGTACACTGACCTATCCTATCATGATCATTAGGTGTAAATCGACTCTCCTAGCTTTTGCAACAACCACCAACCATAAAGCTATTACCTATAAACAAAACAAAATCCATAAGATCTTTAACGAAACCGAAGAGAAAAATGGAGCGAGAGCCATCTGCGCGAGAGAGGAGGCCTGCTGAGCTAGATTTTACACGAGGAAATATCACATGATTTGTATTTTTTATCGTTTTATCTTCAAGGGCTCCGAGATTCGAGCGAGAAGACTACAAGAAGGAACCGTACCACGGTGTGAAGCGCACCGGTACCGAGTTTAAACGTGGAACCGGTTCGCGTAGTGGTGGTGGTGGTGGTTACGGTGGTAGTGGCGGAGCAAACGGCTCCGGCGGCGGATATGGCGGCGGTGGCAGTCGCTTTGGTGGTGGTGGCGGTGGCGGCGGACGTCGTGACAACAAATGGGCGGAAGCCGGAGGGCTCCAGAAGATTGACTGGAGCAAAATGACGCTGGCACCGTTCAAAAAAGATTTCTACCGTGAGCACTCGGTCGTGCGCAATCGCTCGCAGAAGGACGTGGATCGATTCCTGGCAAAGCACGATATTACGCTAATTGGCCAGTGTCCGAAACCGATCACCGAGTTCGATGAGATCGACATTCCCGACTACGTGATGCGGGAGATCGAAAAACAGGGTTACAAGAGCCCGACACCGATTCAGGCTCAGGGTTGGCCGATTGCGCTCAGCGGACTGAACATGGTCGGCGTGGCGAAGACCGGCTCGGGCAAAACGCTCGGTTACATGCTACCAGCTATTGTACACATAAACCACCAGAAGCCGGACCCGTCCGTGCGCGGACCGCTGGTGCTCGTGCTGGCACCGACCCGCGAACTTGCCCAGCAGATTCAACAAGTCGCTACTGACTTCGGCTCGTCTTCGTACATTCGCAATACGTGTCTGTTCGGTGGCTCGAGCAAGGGACCGCAAGCATCGGATTTGCGACGTGGCGTGGAGATTGTGATCGCTACACCCGGTCGACTGATCGATTTCCTCGAGTCCGGCACCACTACCCTGCAGCGGGTAACGTACCTCGTGCTGGATGAAGCAGATCGTATGTTGGACATGGGTTTCGAACCGCAGATTCGCAAGATCCTTGAGCACGTGCGCCCAGATCGTCAAATTCTGATGTGGTCCGCCACCTGGCCGAAGGAGGTGCAGCGTTTGGCTCGCGATTTCCTGGGAGATTACGTGCAGATCAACGTGGGTTCGTTGGAGCTTTCCGCAAATCATAATATCACGCAGCACGTGCGTGTGGTCGATGAAAAGGATAAGAATCAAGAGTAAGTTTCACACCTGCGCGTAGTCTGTAGCGGTACTGCTACTACGGGATAACATTCTTACCCACACTGGATCGTTTTTCGCACTTTTCAGGCTTGGTAACCTTCTGGAGGAGCTGTACCGTGCAGGAAATCCTGGCAAGATTCTTATCTTCACCACCACCAAACGCCGGTGCGATCAGATAAGTATGCAAATTCGTCGCTACGGCTACGATTCGGTCGGCATGCACGGAGACAAATCACAGCAAGAGCGCGAACGTGCTCTAAACCGCTTCCGCAATGCGCGCTCTTGCATCTTGGTTGCAACGGATGTAGCTGCACGTGGTTTGGGTAAGTTGACGAATCTTCCTTACACCTTTATAATAAACATAATGAGCAGCATTTCCCGAAAACATGAACGGCACTGGTATAATATAACACACATTGTAAAACGATTGAAAGTGAATCTGTGTGCACGTGACGAATGTGTGTCGGTTTGAAGTACGGCTACCAGCATGCACGATGAGCGAGTGTGTGTGTTTTTCTATTTGATTGAGGTGTGTTTCAAAAGAACAGCAGAGCGAGCCTTTCCTCACAGGTGTGCGCGTAGCAAGCAGGGGTGTTTGTCCCTGCGAGCACTCGCGTACACAGCAGATGTTTTGTTCTTTCAACTTCTCCCCCCAAGCTGTGTGCGATATGTGGATATTTCGTTGTTGCAGACGATCGATCGACGGATCTCTGTTTCATCTTGATAGTTGTGTGATACAAGTCCCCCTTTATGAGAGCAACCACCATCAGTGTGTGCTACTTTCATTCGTTTAATTGTTCTAGTATGTTTTTACGCGAGCGCGTGTGTGGTGAGATGTAATCAAATCAATGACGAGATCAATCTTAGCGAAATCATCGTGTTCTCTAAGTAATAGCGTGTGTATCTTGTTTTTTCCTCTTCCATTCCACCACCCACGAACATGTTTACTCAACTATTTCGCTTTTTCTTCCCGATCTCGTGTCGTTCTTTCCTTTACAGAGGCCGGACCATCTTGCTGCTGTGGTGGGGATAGTGAGCAAAAAAAGTACATCTCGGCCCGCCGATTTACATATATTTCGCCCGTACAATGAAAATACCGCACACCTACGCTAACACGCAGCAGGGAACCGCGCGCCGATCGCCTCTTCCATAATTCATTGGTATTGGTGTCGTTGCACGCGGAACGCTGTGTGGGTGCTGTTCATGAAAAAAAAACACATTACATGAAAATAGTAATGGACGGGAAAAGTGTATGTTACACGGTGCGAGCCTTTAAGCACACGGCCCTTCTGAACCAAGGGTGTGAAAGAGATGCATAATGCAATGTCACAACACAATATCCTCGCCAGGGGCAAACGGTTACCGATCAAACGGCCTCTTTGAATGCTGCGGTAATGTGCTGCTGTTGTTGCTGCTGTGGCGCGTCCGTCAACAAATGGGCACGCGCGCAGGTGGCACAGGCACGCTCACTTACGCAGTGATACTAACGTACATAACTACTGCTATCCGATCTACTACTACTACTGCCAGTACCTACGTACACGCGAGCGAACACACACACACACACAAACGTATCCAAGCGAAGAACGCGAACTACGGTGAAAATGCACATCGACGCAATACTTGTAAGCAACGTTGCACAGCGTATGATTCTGTGGCATTATTCGGTTGGTTGCTCGGATTCACCGTGCAAAATCCATGCTTCAGACATCGAGGTTAAGGAACAACGAACGACACGATTGCTTATTGGCATGCGCCTTCTCCACTCTATCTCAGTGTTTCTTGGTAGCATCGTATTTTTTTCAATATTTAATACTCCATAAAAAGTTCCCCAACCAGACGGGAAAGGATAACAATTACGATTCTGATTCTCCAACAACATATTCTACAATTATTGTGAGGTGATAGAGTGGAATGAAAATGATCAAAATACACCATGTTCTTTGCCGAGATGCATTATTACACCCAGCTACGAACAACACCAGCACTTGGCAGTCAAGCTATTTCAGCGTGTTTGCATCTGCGGGTGTTGTACCATGCAAAACCGCAAGTTGGATCACATATATCGCACGTGTGGTGTGCAGCGGACAGTTCGTGGATTACGTGTACGCCAAGAAATGCATGCGGGGTACTCTGCGTGACACGGTCAATCAGTGGGAATAGACAAACGGTGAAAGGCGCGCGAACCTGCTGGCACCACATCCATTATTGCGGCAACGTAGTAATAGTGACAGCAACGCGCCTCCGGTTGCGTCTTTCCTGTGAGAAGTGGCCCCCCTCAGCCGTCGTGATCCGTGTCGTGTCCGAGCATACACACAATAACCCCGCCGGCCTCTGCACTCGCTGAGCTCTGGAGCCCTGCTGTCTGATTGACCAGCCCGTATAAATCGCAGCCGTAGTAGTAGTAGTACCAAAAAGCAAAGACACGCGATGAATCTTCTTGTGCCATACGCGAGATCGGCACGTCGCGTGAATGCGTGCAGTATGTTAGCTCTCGATATGTAATTTACCTTCGTTCCGCCCGATCCGTATCGCCACTGTGGGGAGCATATCCGTTGTAAAACGGAATTATGGAAAGAGCACTAACGTGTGCTAACATGTGTGTGAGAGAGAGAAGGAGAACGGAGCTAATCTGTTTATTCCGACTCGGGAAAGGCTCTAATGAACATAGTGACGGTTTGTATTTTGTGCTGTTCATATTTATATTTACAATGTTATTTACTATTAGAGTTTACCACTAATTAATATCGAAAAGAAAGAGAAGAACCAAGTTAAAATCTCTTACGCGAGCAAGAGAGTTGTCATAATGTATAGTAACGTAACTTATTTTGTTAGTTAAATTTAGCGCATTTCTAACGGTTTTATTTAGTGGGAAAAGTTTCATTTTGATTACTTTATACTAGCTCTTTTCATTACCATTACCATCAACATCATCAGCCATAAAGCTGCCATCATCTTACTAGCTTCACTTCCAAGCCAAATTTCAAATCAGAAAATTCGTTTCATTTTGATTGATTCGAGTCTAGAGTCGCTGGTATGAATGTCAATAATCCCGTGTTCTGCCAGTGCTATTGTATTTCACTCGAAAATTAATGCAACGCTCTTCAGCCCAAACAAAACTCAACGGACGTCGTGTGTCGTTGCAGCGTATATTTTTTTCGCCGAAGAGACAAAACTTCTTCATATTTTCTTTTCTTCGCGAACAATTACAGTTTCAACCTATGGTGCCCCATGCATGACAGAATTGGCCTATTTTTCAAAAATTGAAGAAGGAACGTTACATTTATCGCTTCATTCGTATCATCCATAAATTGTTCACTTTAAACTGTTAGAAAGTAGTATTGTAAGGTTTTTAGTGCGCTCTTGCTTGATTTTTTCGATACTATTTAATAACAACACACTTCGATAAGTTAATCGAACCTTCCGCTATAACCTGTTTTTCCTTTGTTCGTATGCGTGTGTGTGTGTGTGTGTTTGTTGCAGATGTTGACGGTATCAAGGTGGTAATCAACTACGATTATCCGCAACAGACGGAAGATTACGTTCATCGCATCGGGCGTACCGGACGTTCGAACGCCACTGGTGAGGCGTACACCTTCTTCACATTTGCCGAGCGCAAGATGGCGAAGGAGCTGGTCGGCATTCTAGAGGAGGCTAACCAGATCGTTCCGCCGGAGCTGCTCAAGTGGCGTAACATGTTCGGTGGTGGTGGCGGCAACCGCTTCAGCCGATTCGGAACATTCCGTGGTGGACGCGATTTCGGCGGTGGCTACGGTGGTGGCAACCGGTACGGTGGTGGCGGCAACAGTGACTACCGCAATGGTGGATCTTCAATGGGTGCAAAGCGACCTTACGATAACGGCGGCAGTCGAGAAGGCGGATATGGTGGTGGTAGTAGCAGCTACTCGAACGGCTACGGCGCAGCCAGCAGTAGTTCGAATGGTGCTGGTGGCGGTGGTGGCTACGAAGCACGAAACGCGAAACACACCCGGTTCGATCAGTAAGAGACGACATAGTAGTACCATCGTAGTGGGTTATTTTTAACGTACAAGAAACGAGCGTGGATCTGTAATGCATTCGGTTTTGCAGTTAACTTACGGTAGACATTAAGAACAATTTGTATTCACCACTACAACTTAACCTGTCTCTGCCTCCCTTATCTATTTTTAATCAAATTGGGCGCCTATCTTTTCACTATCGTTTTTATTCTGATGTATTGGCATTGCGTGATACCGTTATTTTTCTGTTGTGTCTGTGCCCTCACCTTTAGTTTTTTAGTTACATTTTTTATCCACGACATCTACGTTTGGTAGATACCTGCCCCTCTCGAGCATTGAATAGTCCATTCAATCGCTTATATTACGTATAATTACAGTAGTTTTGTAGACACTCAAACTGTTAAGAACCTATTCCAGCATTATGGATCTTAGGTTAATGTACGATCCATGTCGTCACACTATCGCGCCACCATGTCGGAATGTGCGTGTGTTTGTGAGAGAGATAGCGTAGATGTGCGCGATAAAGCCCCTATCACCATCAGCAAAAGATGATTTGCATGAACACATTTTGTCCTACTTTTTTTAGTAGCCGTGTCAGGTATATAGACAGAAATCATCGAAAAAGCCTCGTAGCAGGAAAATAAGAAGAATCGTAAAAAGTCTCCTAGAAATCATTTATATATACATCTCGACTTCGGTATTGTGGTGCGATTCGGGTTTAAAACTTAACATGAAACACATAGAAAAGGAACACTCGTAGAAGAAACCTACAATGGATTGATTACTCTCTTTCTCAGGCAAGCAAGGAAAAGTAGACCATCATCAAATGAATTCAGCTCAGTGCAAAGTCGTGTTGTCGTCGTATATTGTGTACGTATGTCGTATGTGTGTGTAAATCTTAATATTATCAAACACTGTCTACCGAAGCTAGCCCAAACACACACAAAAGCAAGCTGCAAGGTGTTTTTTCTTTGTAATTTTTCTTATATTACTCTGTGATAAATGACAAATGTGTTTACAGACACGTATACAAACATAAAACACTCATCTACGGCAGTGGTGTGTAGTGGTGCTGCTGTTGCCACGTACGTTGTCCTCTCTATGCTCGAGGACTGTATGCGCACTATTGCAGAAAGGAGAGCCTAGATGCCGTGTACAAGAACCTCCAGTTCTGTGTGTTGTATTATATCCGCCATCCTTTGTCTCACTCTCCTGCGCGTGCACATGGCTTCGCCACGTTCACCTTTTCTTCATCCTTGGCTCTCCGGCTATGAATATCTCTATCGCTTAGGGTAGACAGATAGACATGGTCTGTGTGTGTTCAGCGATCGTTTGCGAATACATCCGTGTCCCTGATTCGTTTTGTCCCAGTAGAGCGCACTCGGGGTTATGACTCCCCCATGGAGAGGAGAAACCATAGGGAGCCACAGTAAAGAGAGGGAACACGAGGGAAAGCCACACGTGTGCATAATAACTGAATACGCCACCCATCCGGGCATACCGTCGCGTAATACCCCGCCACCGGAAGCAGAATGTTTGAAAAAGAGAAGATACAAAAAATAAAGATATTTTTAATTTTACCACCAGAATAAAAGACTTGTAGTGTTTTGTTTGTGTTTTCAACACGAATGGTGTACATATATTTGTTTAGTTGTTACTACTGTACGTTGTGCGCCCGTTGGACACAAAACGGCTGTTTTCACAGTGCTTTGATATCGGGTAAGTAATAAATTAACTTTCTAAACTAGCACGGAATCGAAAGTATATCAAATGCCGAGCGTCTTGCACAGGTTGTAGTACTTTTTGCTGATCTTGGGATTGTCCAAACACTGGTACAGATCGTTGATCTTCAGGCAGTCTGTTTTGCTCAAGGCCTGCCGCTGGCCCAGCTTGATGCCAGGCATCTTCGTTTCGATCGTCGGTTTGCCTTTGCCAATGCTGAAATAGTTCTTGCCGTAATGCATAATGCTGTTGTAGTCGTACTCGAAACTGTATGTGGTGTTCTTCAGCGATTGCTTTTCGAAATTTGATTTAAAAGCTGGAAAGCACAGAGAAACGGAACGATCATTGCTAGGTATAGCAGATTACATCTAAATCGGAAGAGAGCGTATTGCGAATCGTTCGGAAGGAGGAGGATGTGGATGGAGAATGAGATCCGGCTACTGTTGATTATTTTAAGCTAATGAAGTTGATGAAACTGTTCATAAGGTTCACCAAGCCACTTTTTACGTAGATGAAGACTTACCCGGTATGATGTTGTCCCAGATGATTTTTACAAACCGATCCCGATCAGCACGTGATTGCTCGTGGAATATGCCGAGCGCATGCATCAACTCGTGTATGGCTCGTCCCTCATTACCGAGACAGTTTGGGCTGCGATCGTCCGGAGGCTGCAGTGAAACGATTTGCGTTCCTCCGATTTTGCCAACATAACTCCAGCAACCCTTCGGATACTTGATCGGCCAGATCAGCAGGAAGTCTTTGTCCTTACCGTTCCACGGCACGAAGTTGACACAAGTCATGAAGTTCAGCGTTCGAATTGCCTGCAGTATCGTCACCTGATCGTCTACGTCGTACAGCGGGCTGATCGCATATGGAACTGTTCCGTTCGGCCATACACGCTCCGGAAACACGTCCCAATTGAGTCCCACGCGCCAGTACCGGTACATGCGATTGTCCATCGCCATGTCACCCTGGAACAGACCGGGCGTTACCTCGGGATCCTGGTCGGTGCTCTCGAGAAAGGCGGACTGCTGCACGAGATCGATACCGTCCGGGACCGGTGGATTGAGTACATCCGGAATTTTAGGCAAAATTACCGCACCCTCCACAGTCCCCCAACTAACACCACCGAGGCTAACCGCACCGAAGCAAGCTGTGACGAACCAGAGCGGGATCATTTTCGTTTAATTTGCAATGCGGTCGATTGCATGCAGTATTTGGACAAATGTGTTCTTGTTTCGCTCTGCGTTGCTTTTCACGCTTGCTATTTCAAATGGAAATCAATTACACGCCGAGTACCGTATGTCTGTCACCACCGTATGCACCGTGAAGACCGCATAGGACCAGAGTCAATCACCGACTGTTGGCCGTGATCTTTGCGTACACGAGGGGACAAGAAATTTCTCCTGTAAATTGACATTCCGCTAGGCGCACACACGCGGTTCACTCTCGCGCGGCGGAACAGTGAAAGTGAAACTTGTTTTTGCCGCCTGATGGTCAGCGAATTGGAGCCCACGAGAATGGGATCGCAGCAGCGTGTGCCATCGCGTCGATCGTCTGCGAATGCCGCGATGAATGTAGAAAGATTGCTCCCTGCGGTCTTATACTGACATACACATGCACGCATTGTTAATGTATTGAACTGGTCTTAGCTTCGCACCGTGCAGCTTTGCTCTTTCTTACCTTCTATTGCACTTTCTACGCAAATAATATTTGCGTTGGCACCGTCAGCATAAAGAAAGGGAACCCTCCCTCATTTGTTTACCGATTGTTGCTAATAAGATAATCATTACAAAGTTACGACTTGAGCAACGTCTGTGTATATGCTAATGGACATGATCGCTTATCACTATTCAAAGCATGCTTTGTTTGTTCGCCCACAAGTATAATGCCACAAAAGCTAAATAAAATTTCCAAAAATTGAATGATTTGATGTGTTTGTGATGGATTTTATGATGTTGGCGGTTGCCCGAACCTTTCATGCATTAAAATATCGGAAACAAAATGGGTTTACAATGGAAAGATCGGACAAAAGAGTTTTTAAAGTCACTATTTAGTTAGTTGATGAGTTAAAAACTACGTTCATTCGTTTGAGAATACACATAGCATTATAACAACATAATCTAGAAGAATAAAAACAATTCTATTGTGAAAATGGTCTAAAAGTTCAGATTTTAAATACTATATTAGAGTATTAGAAACTGTATATCGTCCAATATCAACACGGAAGGAATAGAACACAATTTTTAAGAACGACATAATGCATTCAATTCGTAAAATAAGGAAGGAACTATGGATCAAGAATAACAGAATGCGTTTAATTGCATTTTTCTGTTCTATTTATTCATAAATTCAGACGCTATTAATTATATATTTCAACATATTGATGTAATAAAATTCATAACGTAATAAAGCAACTATAGTTGCTCTTTTCTGATATTCTGCTATTCCAATGAAGTACGTGTAACGAACAAACTGTTGTTACAACTTACCGTCGAAGAACAACGAAGACTGCAACAGACAAGATTGCTGTAAAAGTGAGAAAAAAAAATAAAATCATTACGAATACCATAACTCTTTCCAAAGTGTTAACAGGAAACCTACTTCACTGTCGCTGGTAATGGATATAGTAGGTGGCGCTTCTTTATAAGCTGCCTCTGTTGGTTTTGGCTGTACCAATCCTTTCCCATCTTTGACGAAAGTATGCACCTTACGCCTTCCCTGCAGCAAGAGATTGGGCTGCTCCTTGGGTTTCACCACGGATTTTTTAAGCATTGCAAGCTCGTTATCCAGATGCTTGTTATGGTCGTAACTGTTGATCGCACTTTCTAATGCGTTGTTGCGATCCAGTGCAGTTTCTAAATCTTTAGCCAGATTGGTTTGCTTCGTTTTCAGCGACCCAATATGCACCTCAGTTTCTCGCTTGGCGTTCATCATCTCCTGCACTTTATGGGACAATGCAACAGATTTTTGTTCTTGTTCCATCTTCATTTCTTCGCACGATTTTTTCAAACGTTCTTCTTGTTCAGCGTAATACTGCTTATGATTCAGAATTTCGCTTTCGATACTTTTCTGTAGATTAGTGACATCTTGAAGCAACGTATCTTTCGCAGCTTGTTGCTCAGAATATGCCTTCACATGCTCGGCCCTTTTTTGCTGTTCTCGCTTCAACTCCTCAATGCGACTTTTCAGAGCTTCATCGGCAGCGACAAGTTCTTGTTTCGCTTTTTGCACAATTTCTGCACAATTAGCTGTCGCAGTTTTTATTCCAGCTCCTTTTACACGACAATCATCCTGTAGTTTTGCATTCTCCTTGTTTAAATTATTCAACTGTTGGTTCAGTTCATTCATGCGATTGAGACCCTTTTCGAGCGATCGTTGGAGACATTTTGCTGTTAAGCATAAGTGAAAACTATTATAAGAACATAATTATCATGTTGGAAGTAACAGAACTTTTACAACCTATATCAGATAGCTCGTCCGACTGTTTTTTAACGTTTTCCATTGCTGACCGAACGCAAACATCGTCGTCTCTAAGTTTCAAGCGAAGCTCATCGTTGGACTTGATGTGCGCATTAACAGATTCCAGGCATTCCCTGAGGCGCACAGTAGCAGATTGCTTTTGTTCTTCTCTGCAAAGATAGCAAAATGGTATAGTGAGACGTTATAGATACATTTCTCTACTGAAAATAGCGTATCATCACTTACGTAGTTTCAATATAGTGTTTAAAGTTATGCTGATCGATCAAATTTTTTTTTATAACCACGCGGTCCTCCATCATTCTTTTAATGCTCGACTGCAGCATCGTGATTTGATTGCGTTGTTGTACGTGTTCCGTGTTTAGCTGCACTACATTAAGCAGAATCTGGAACTTAGTCTGCTGCGTCATATCCTGAATATGGGACATAATCTGCCCATGCTGTTTGATTTTTGTTTGTTCTTCTGGGGTGATGGCTGTTTCTCCTTCCATATTTTCACACGAGTTCTGCGGACGATTACTAGCCATTTTTAGCGCCTAATCTTTGCTTAATTTCAGCACTATCTTTATAATAATTCTGAAAACGTTGATGGCAGCTCTCGTTAACCTCGTTAAGTGCAACCGGAAATCGGTTACATCGATCGAAATATGTTCTTCGTAATTTATAGAGAAACAGAAGTTGCTGTCAAAAAGACAAATGGCCGAGGTTACTAGAGTGCTTAGTTGACACCTGAAATTGCGAACATTGTGCAATCGAGGGTTCGGCCATTTTGCGATAAATTTCATCTCATTCTCCGTTCTGACGTCGTGATTAACTGTAATAGTCGGTTGCGGAATATCTGTGAGATTCATTAACGCTACTATAACCTCTAGAATCTTTAGTAAGTCATACTGCACGCAGTTGTTAATGCATAGCCTATATAAGCAGTTTCACAATTTTTAACACAGGCGTAATATCAGAGCTATGGCGGACGAACAACTTGATGGTATCGAAGCGGGTCATAGCCAAGCATCCAGTGTTTCATGGATACAACATAGTGCTAGCAACGAAACTGTGCAGAACATTCTGGAATTATTGTACCAAGACAAGAGCACCGTAATGGTGAAAGCGATCGATTTGCTAGTACGCAACGTACAGCAGCAGCAGCAAATTACGTTTCTTAACCAAACTATCGGAGAAGCCGTTCAGCAGCAGGAGCAAATGCTCATAGATCTGCATGATCAGCCGGTGATCGAATCATTCATGGCGAACTTGTAAGCATTTATTAAATAGGTTATGGGTTTGACTGATTGTGCCAAATTCTGATTATTCGTTCAAGGGAAGGGCAGAATCTTGCAACAAAGAAACATATACAGGACAAATCTGAAGCGATTAATACGCACATCAAATCGAACGAACTGTTACGTAAGCAGCTTAGGAAGGAAATCGGGTGTTTGCGCTCGTGTACGAACGATGTTAAGGTACGGGCGAATGAAATCGAAGAAACCGGTAAGTGTTGGCGCGTTGTTTGGTGTTATATTTCCTCCAAAGACACTCCTGGTGCACCGCGGACATGTTCAATTTTAGGAAGGATTTTGCACAACGCATTACAAGATACAAAAATACGTTTGGAGGGAGTTAAGAAGCAGCTGAATGTCGCCTCAGCCACAAACTCCAAATTGCATGCCGAAGTTCGTGAAACTGATGCGGAAATTCGAAAGATTTCGGGTAGCTGTGAGGACATGGTTCGAAAGATAAAGGGAGAGCTACTGGAAAAAGAACGCCAACAGGACATGTATGTTAAGGAGCTGGAAATTGAGAAAAAAAGAATGTCCAAACAGGTGGAAGACTACAACCAAATCATAGAAGAGAAGGAGACAATACAGCAACGCTATGATCAACTTAAACAATATTTGAACAATGAAATTGGTACTATAGAGAAACATTTTGCAGACTCCAAGGATAAGTTGAAACGAGCCTTAGACAGTATAATGGAAAGTTACGGAAACAAATCTAAGGAGCTCAATCAAACAATCGAAAATTTGACTGAAGCCAAACGACAAGATGATGAGTATATTATGCAGCTGGATTCCGCAGTCTCCCAGATAGCTCAAAACTTACGGGCTACCGATGCTCGTAGAAAAGAACTTGAGGAACAGCTTGCAAAGCTTAAGCAACCGGAGACTGTGGTGGCTGCGTTAACTGGAGATGAGCCGCAATCAAAGAAGCCAGTAAACTTCTTTCCAGAAAAACGCCAAATTCGCATGTTCCAAAAAAAATCAGCAGCTCCGAGCACGAATGATGCTGGTGACTTTTCTAAATCGAAAGTAGTGCGTCAGTCACAAATAAGCAATGTTGAAATGGTAAGTTTACTTGTGAGTTTGCTATGACTGCCTTATACACAATGCTTATAGTTATCACTTTGCTGTTTTCAGCAGTCATCGTACCATTTAGATAACGACCAAAGTTCTTTGAGTTCGCATCAACAGCAATAGAAGAATCTACACATTCTACATGAAAATTGTGCATTTGTCACAAATGCTAGATTTGCTCATTATCATTCATTGCCATCCGTGATTAGACTATAAAAACTGAATCAGAAGTTTGGAATGACTCAGTATTGTTCATAATTCTTTCCGTTTCATAATTATTACTGAATAAAACACGTTCTGTGAGGTTTCTGCTACGTTGCGCAAATAATTTATTATAAATTAACAGACTTTTAACGGATTAACGCGTTAACCGTACGATAATGTGTATCCCATACTTTCCATTAACGTTTCCTTGATCGCTGGCTGAAGGGCTTTCTGCATGTATGTCGTTAGCAGACCGCGTACTCCTTTCGAGAAAAGGTTATCGATTTCGTTTGAATAAGCATCGTCCAAGGCTTCATTAGTTTCCACATTCTGCCAGCCTTTGTCTGGATTAGTGTGTGCGCTAGCCGGAGCATAAGCGTAATTACTCGGAGGTACTCCGCCGTATGCCGAGTATGAGAAAGGATTACGTTCTGCAAAGAACGTTCGGCTGTTGGGATCTAGATTGGCTTCGGATACTGACTGTCCAAAATCGTCTTGTTCATTATCCGCATTAATATTCACGAGAGTTGAAGGGGAAAGGAAGAGTGTGTCACCGTCGTTCAGCCTAAACACGTCGTTCTGTCCATCGTTTCCGATAAGATCTTCATCGCGATGGTAATCGAGCGATCTTCGTCGATCTCGTCCGTAGTACGACGGTGATGGACCTCCCGTTGGTTGTCGATTGAAGAAGTGCCGACGCTTCGAATTGATACGATACTTAATACCACTTGGTCCTTCACAGCTATGGGCAAAGACAGATATGAATCCTGGCTCGGAGAAATGGGAATCCGTGCGCACATTCGCCTGCCGGCTGCGTTCGCCTATGCCCGAGGGAAGCAAGGGAATGGTGCGAAATTCGATGCCTGCACGGCGTAACCGTAAAATCATGTCACATCGACCACCAGATGGATGCATAATCACGCGGCCGCTTATTTGTAGATCGGGAAATTCAAGCTTTGTATCGAGTGTGCGATTATGTTCAATGAACTGGCACCGATCGACTACGACCCATTGATGGTTTGGCGGGATTCTCACTCTCAGGTTTGCTACCTCGACTTGCGCCGCACCCAGCAGCGGATTGACAAGGCTGGACGGTTGAAAGTATGGCGTTGATGCGCTATTAGCGTGTTCGCCGAGCTTTTGCTTGTACTCGGAAACTATCTGTTGGATTTGTTCGTTATAATTATTGTTGCTGAATGGGGAGCGTTGTCCAGCGTCAGGCTCGAACAGCGTCGGACGATGTGGCGTTCCGTTGTCGGAAAAATCTATGATCGACTGTGGTGTTAGCCGGGAGCAAAGTAAAATGCAGTAATATTTGCACAATTATGATAAGAAATACAAGAACCAGTGTAGAAAGATACTCACACTTGAACCGGACCGTTGCTGGCTACGGCGGAGTGTAGTATCAAGGGCAGATTCTAAACGGTTGGCGCATCTTTGTCCATAAATATTTCGTATCATTCTCGTCCGTCCTGGCGGAGAGTGTAAAATATAGATGAAAATTTGTTTGGAAAAGTGCCATTTTGAAGACGAGTAATAGTATAACATATTTTTGGTATGTTTGGCAGTGTTAAACACAAAAAGTTCAATGTTCGAAACAAAGTTTCCACGCTGATTAGTTACTGTTGACGGTTCTAGTTAGTAAAGGAGCATAGAAATGATAGTGTGCTCCGGTAAGATTAATAAGATATGTTCATTAGTACCAGATTGTCTGAACTGTGAACAGTGTTCGGCTTGTGTAAAAAAGTTTATTTACGAATAAGGTTGGAAGTAGATAGTGTTTTACGTAAACAAGTAGACATTGTTAATAATTTTGCTATCTTAGTTTCCTCCTTAACAGATTAGTTATTAGCGTAGTGTATGCTATGTGTGCAGGATATCGTTACACATGTCCGAACTATAATTAACTGACCAATTTTTTTCAATCAATTATTTGTCAGAAAATAATTGGAAAAGTCACATTTATTATAAAACTGTGCAGCACAATTTAAAGGCAATATATCATGAACTTTTGGTGGAAATACAATGTTTTTTCTTTAACGCCAAATCTTTTTTTTAGGCTGCCTCGAATCTTTTGTTTGTGTTTTTTTCGATGCGGCCAACTAAAAGAAAACAATGACTAATGAAAGCACCAGAGTATTAAACTCCACCAATTACATCACACTTTTCCCATGTTACGCAGGGCACTGATCGCAAATGAGCACGTTCCACCAAGAGAGAAGTTAACACATAAAATGATGGTATACGTTCCGTTTCAAAAGCGCAATACTGTTAATATTGATATAATAACTAAGCTATTTTCAAACACTTTACTTATGTTACTCACTGTACACGAACCCTTTACACAGTTACACCTTTTACCAGTCAAAATTATCGCTCACCTAAAACTATCTCAGACGTAGTGAAACACAATAGAAAGATCCAGAATTGGCGACACATTGTAGTAGGATTGTAGGAATTGTTGTACGGAATGCACTGTCAAATAATATTTAACCGTTCCAGCACCAGTTATTAAAGGTACTGCACTGCTGTGTCCAACGTTGGTGGCATATAACACACAGAATATTGCCGTGATGGATCCAATGGTACTTCCATAGGCTGCATTAAACGCTTCCCCAAGAGCTTCACCGTTGAAAGTTGTCGGAAGACTGAAGCACTACGAACCGAAAGTGGAAACCACCTCCGACCGAAACTTACTACGCATCATTCGAAGCAGGAGGGAAGCTTTTCCCAGCTTGCATCCTAACATGGGCTGGATGGCTCTTTCCCCCTCCCTCCTTCTATGTTCCTTCACCATTTATGGGGCCGATTGCAGTTGTGTTTTTTATTTCCAGTTCCATCTTGTGGCACATCTTTCGTCTCATCCAGGGCATACTGAAAGGTATTGGTAAGGGCGGCAAGGCGGTGAAACGGGACGGTATGGTCGCACGGGATTTGGTTGGTTTGGCAGCGCCACCGCGTACGGCATGGCAGCGTCTGCATGCTAGGTGCAACAGGTCGTTTCGAGATCAACGGCGAAACTGGCATTGAAAATGCGGGAAAAGAAAACGCCAAAGATGAGCAGACGATGAACAGAGAAAAACGTATACAAATCACGTTGCGTGAAATGCGTCTGCCTCCCCCGAAGCAGGAAGGGTGAAAAAACCTGAATGTTAGCGCCATGGATAGTTTTGAGACCCGTTTACTAGGTTGCATATGTTCTCCTGGAAGGGGGCTGGTTCTTGTTCGTTCCGGATCGGCAAACGACGACAGCCTGGTAGACAAACGTTCTGTGGCCCTTTGCCCTTCGGAGCTGCGGTTTATTTTTTACACTGTAACCCTGTAGCGAGTGCCACCCCGATGAACTTCTTTGCGATGAACATTTGCGTCGTTTGTTTTTATTACATTCTTTTCTATTTCAATACAGATTATGTACGGGACTAGTCTTTGAAATCAATATTCCAATTTACTACAAGAAAGATATTTGACAGAAACAGTATTCAAATTTACTATACACTATAGCCATCCAGGTTTTATTATGAAGAAAATTGTGTCCGCAAGAGCAATTCAGAATGTATAGTTCATACCGGTTGCTATTGAAGTTATGATAATATTTTAAAATGCTAACATTTTAGAAATTTTACTTTTATTTTTCAACCTCATATAGGATAATTACTATTCCAAACTTTGGAAAATGTAGATAATCTCAATCCATATTTCATGGGATGAATTATTATGACGATGTCAAACAATAAATATTCAAAGTACTCTATGTTAGCTCATTACAAATTTTACTCTTTTAGACTTGTGCATACATGATGAAGAAATGCATATGTACATACATGATTCGATTGCACATTTTTGCTGCTGAAAAATTGTATCTCAAAGTAAAACGAATGAAACCTCTTTCATTAAATTAAATTATTAACGTTTCATTATTAAGTTCTTTTTAAGCTCTTATAATTATTATAAAGTTGTTATAAGACATGGGTAATAACGTAAAAATTAAACATAATGCCGCCATAATCTGGTTTATCTACCCGTTAAGTAGTGATATGACTATAGAAGAATGATAGCAAAGTTGGAGAGATAGCATGAAACAATTAAATTAATTCACTTTTGTTGCAGTGCAATTTGCTACCGACCACACATGTAAGCATAGTACGACCTTCTTTACGCGAAGCTTCACTAAAATGTTTCACGACGTATAAGTGTATCCGATTCGTGGGACAAGTGCCAGCATGTTTTGGGAAAAAAGCAGTGAAAACATTGTGATCGAAAAGGTAGATGGCGGATGATGGAGGCATTTGTAGCGGCCGATTTTCCTTCTCACTTTCCTCATACGATGATGCGGTTACAGGTATGGTATGCGTATGGGTAAGAAAAGCACCACGGCTTACTATGACGAACAGCTGAACAAGAAGCTCTTTATCTATCAAACCACCGGAACGGTAGAAAAGCAGTGCCGGTTTTCTTTTGGCGCCATGTGACCCGTAGCAGTTGGCTTTTTTTCGTACGGGAGGGTGAAAATGTGGCAAATCACACACGAGGCGAATTGCCCTCCAATTGAAAAGACAATAGGCATTCATTTTCTTAACACAAAAATCGACAGAAAGTGAATCTGATTGCGCCTAGTCTAAAAAGCACCCGCACAAGCCCGCTCACTTTTACTGATCTTTTTCTTACGTTATTTATTATCCGGCAATTTTCTACCGTGATGCTACCGTGATTTTACTTTTGTCTAGTATCATCATGGGATTGTCACCCTTGTGCTACGTAGCAGCACCACCACATCTAGGATGCGTTGAAATGTTTGAACCCGGCATGCGAATACATGTCATTACCATCTAATTTTAGCATACCAATGTACGATTTATACCGACAACAATAGACGAGGTGGCGTATAGCAATCATTTCTATAAACAATGTCACACGAGCTGTTAGCGATTGTGCAAATTGTTATCGTTGGTTTTGCCAAGCATTGTAATTGTTGGCCATAACTATTCGCATGGCTTGTTTGCGGATTAAGTAATAGTATGGTAACAACATGATAACGCAATAATCACGATCAGTATTTTACATGCTTGTGGTTCATGTAGTTCATGTAAGGGCATTATTTTTATTACATAATGCTTATATTTCTTATATTCACTATAAGTTTAATGATCCAGGACGTTTTCTTTAGTAAGTAAAACACCATCAAGAGAAGGTTTATACTTTATGTTTTATTCTTACTTATTAGTACAGCAGTGGCTCGATGCTTTGGTGGCAGTGTTACCGGTTTTTACAATGTCAGTTAACGGTTCAGATAATTTAATCTAGATCATTTTGCCCCAGCGAGGAGTGATCAAAAGTTATAAAGCTACAACAGGTATAATTTTGTCGCTATACCTAAAAAGTTTTTTTTTTACAAAACCCATGCTGTCACTAAATATACTTTGAAGACAACATTTGCAGTTATTGAAAAATTTCAATTGTTAAAAAATGTATGTATCGTCGACATAATTCATGTATGTTTAAATTAAGGCGTTGTGACTTTTTGCTCATCAATATGAAAGTTACTATCATCTGATAGAAATGGAAAACCAATGTGTAGTTTAACACAGATTAAACATAAAAAGACGAATAATATAGGTGAACTAAATCGAAAAAAAAAACAGATGTGCTTTATAATATGTGTCATTGTGCAAAAATGTAAGGTAAATAAGCAATAAGACGCGTTGCTGCAGTCGTGATTGTAATTTAATTATGATTCATGACAGCGCGAAAACGCCTTCAAAGGGAAGGTTCAAAAGTGTATGATTTTTTCTCGCTTCACTTTAGCAAACATCTACCTGTATTTAACGGTATGCCGGCTGCCGTTTTTCTCCCTACGGTGGGAGGTAGAAAAACGTGATATATATCTCCAGAGTATGCTGCTGTTCCAGGATCCAGCTGCCGGGTTGGTACGGTGGTTCATGCCATTGGTACAAAGTGTTGGCAACGAATAGTCTACCCATCTGCGTGAGCTCATTTACATTTGCTGCCTCTAAAAGAAGCTGATCAGATCTCCACTAGGCCTACTCGCGAATGAGGTAAATATTTAAAGTCTTAAGAATTTTCTTCATTGCAAGTGGGCCATCCCTGTGCGGTGGCGTGGGCAAGTGTTCATTTTGGCCCAGAAAGTAAAATAAGGTCAGGAGATGTTGATGCAACAAATGATTGCCCTTTTTTCGTGGCAACGAAAAATAAGCACAGTTCCGAAGCATCAAGTAACTGATTTTCACCTAAATGGCACACATTTGGGTGTTGTCGGTTTGACGCCAGGGGACGCAACTTTTGTTTTTTTCTGGTTTTTCGCTTTTGCGACGTCAGTCTTGAATATTTTACTATCTCTTTAATGTGCCGGATAAAACAGTGCCCGATCTCAAGACACACAATGGGGAAGTTAAATGCAGGCAGAAAATACGGTTTCGTTGGGGTCGTTGTGGGTTTCTTGTAACTGAACGACTTGGAACGTAACATGTTTTGTCTCATCTTCTATTATTCATCGCACACCATTCTGCTCTGAAGTGACGCCGAAAACACCGCGAATGGACAGCTCGGTTTGGCGCGAACCTAACTTGGTCATACTTTGCTTCATATTTGCAGCAATGCCAGTGTTTCAAAACATTTGATGAAGAAGAAGAGTACAAACAATTGCACTGGAAGGTTAGTTAAAAATCATTTCATTAACTCTTAGCATTAGAAAAAAAGTCTATAAACATTAACAACATCTTCGGAGGCGTGTTATTATGCTACGGCAAACAGATACTATATATTTCGTTTTTTTAACGTAGATAAGGCTCGATCATCCTTTTTTGCAAATTTTTTTATGAAAACATACTTTTCAAATACTTTTCAAAGTTTTTGATAGTATTTATTATCATTATTATTGTTTACTTAATCATCTTACCGTTCTGTTCAGCGGGTTGTGTAAACATTTTACAGACGAAAAATCTATTCCTTTTTTGATGAAAGACTAATTTGAACGTTGCACAGCCAAAAGATGGAATCTTTTTTAATCACTTGGTAGCTTTGTTCGATTTCGGATGATATGGACAATATTATTGACCACCAAATTGCAAACATCGACACTTATCTTAGGAATTTGCCTACAACAGTTTTTTTTTCTATTGTATTTATTATCTCACAGCTGGCTTTGTGTATGTGTGTGTCTGGTCATTTTTGGTTACAATTTGCTCAACTCCATAATAATGTACACGTACATGAACAGCTCTCTCCAGCATCACAGTGCCAGAAAGCGAGGTGATCGGGTGAGCTACTCATGAAATCAATAAAATATTGAATTATAAAAATCAATGGATAAACAAAAATATTCCAAATTCAGCCAACCGGAAACCGAAACAAGGTATGGCAATGAAGACACCCGGTCACAGCAATTTGTGTATCATATCACTTCCAGAACATAGGCTCCAATAAAAATCGCAGACTATATGTGGCTTTTGTGCATACAGTTGGCTTTTGCAATGTTTGCCCATAGTTGATCCACTGTTGTAAAGGAATGCAGTTTGGCAAGTTTGTGCATATCTGTTTTGTTTCCAGATTTCAAGCTCGTTGGATCCGTCTTATGTAACAGTGATTGAAACTGTAAGCATAGTTAATTGATCCATTTAAATTGGATTTTTTGTTCTGTGTGGGATCCATCGTCTTCCTATGAGCCGTGAGGGTCATTTCACATTGAGTCGGACTAATTAGTTTCGATAATAGGAATCTATTATTAGCGCTATATGCCTTTGTGTATTTTGTGTAGGATGTTGCATCGTCGTATTTGTTTGCTTTCATGATGTTACCAGACCTAAACCTATTCTGTTACGACCTGGTTGTAGGGATATGCTTTCTTCAGCTGCGAAATGGACGGTTTTGAAACAATGGAACTTAATTGTCAATACCAACAATGGAACTTCATTCAAGATGCGGATGCGCATAGCAGAGTTACAAATATTTGTGCTCAATTCGAGATGGTGTGCAATTAGTTCACAATTAACGATGGTGATTGGAGTGGACTCAGAGAATCCATTCTAAATAGCGACTAGTACGTTTAAAGCAGAAATATGTGACAAAGAACTTTCTGCTATGGAAACATGAATAGTCGTTAATATTTAGCATATAAATCGGAAAACTCTGTTATATTACTTAGTACATCCGATTTCGCTGCTATTCCTCAAAGTGTATGTCCGACATTTTTTGTGATAAAGTGACCCCCGAGCCAACGTGTAACCCTTCCCAAAACCCTGGAGTTCCAGTGAAGACAGTCAAATTGTAGAGTTGTACTACTAAACCTCGCTGTCTTTTCAGTTTCTTTAATTATATGCTTCATTATGTTTCCCGTGTTTATCATAAACTGTCTAATATAAATATACACCCTTAACGCTCTTCTAAGCATCATTTACATGAAATGTACATACAATCTCGCTTACCCATTAATCCTGATTCATGTCTTATCGTGTTCAGTCCATCGAATCCTCTCATCGCGGCTAATTCGTCTTTCAATGCGCATGTTTCGATATAGTGGCTTGTATTCGGACCGAATCGAGAATGTATCAATTCCCAAAAACGTAAGACCATCGCTCTTTGAGTTTCTTGCCTATTGAGCGTCTTCTATTCCAATTTGATTCCTTTGAATGAATGCCCTGTGCCATAAAGTGTTCATTTAAAAGTAAATCTAGTATTTATTCTCTTGGCGTAGGCTGATGTTCCTGCTCTTGCTGTTGCGAAAGCACGTGACGTCGTCGTAAATTTAAAGAAATCGCTGCTGCTGACACGAGCGAACTGTTAGACAGTCCTGACAGTGAGCCACTTCCGTTACTGCTGCTGCTTAAACTTTCGCTGTCTTCTGTATTGCTGTTTCTATTCGTCGTGTTTGTGCTGCTGCCGCTACTACTGCTATTACTGTAAGTATCTCCGGGCTCGTTAATCGTAGACCCAACAGAATGTTCCAACGGTGGTATGAGCAGGCTACCACTGTCTGATAGTCTTCCTCCAGCCAAGTTTTGCTGAATGCTCATGCTTCCACTTTGTGCTCTGTCGAACCTCCTATGTCCTAGCGTGGATTGTGCTTGTTCATCCAAGATGGATCTTTTCGGTGGCATTATTTCCTCATCATGTTGACTAACTGTTCCGCCCAAGGGGCTGTTGCTGCTTACACGACCAAGGTTACTAATTTGATCTTCAATGTATTGATCATCGAACAACGGCGCATCCGTTTGGCTCGTCGAGCGGAAGTTGCCGACATTTTGTGGAACGTTTGGCTGATCCCGAATATCTTCATTCTCGTTAGCTCTCTCAGTTCTAGCGTTATCGATTCTAGCGCGATCCGGATTAATTGCATGATCTTCAATGCTTTCGTCACCACAATTGCCATCCTGGTTCATGATAATTTCGTGGCAAAGCGGACACCGATCCTGCACATACAGCCATTTGCGAAGACAAACGCCATGGAAGTAATGATTGCATCGCGTAATCTTGGCTGACGTCATGTCCTGTAACAATAATGTTTCGTTTTGTTAGTCCAAGCTTTTTGTAGTATTTAATGTGAATGTACAATAAGGAAACAAATAATGAATTACCTGGTAGCAAATGGCACACACGTCATCAAACTGGTGTAGCTGCGCGATGGTAGCCTCGGGTAGAGAAGAAATTTTGTGCACCGCAGTTCGACGCTTCATGAATACGCCCCAGCCAGCACGAGCCTCGCACCAAATGTTGAAGTACGCGTGGATGCCCATCATTAGTGCACGGATTGCACCGCCTATGGGAATCATTTCTAAATGTAAGCGAGGAGGCATCAAAGCAGTACACAACCAACGGTTTGATGGGAATGTTGGGATAGTAAGGAAATATGAATGGAAGAGTGTGGGAAGTCATGTGTGTGACATATGAGTGAAAGAAGTTTGCCCGCATAAAGTCATGTTCGATCATGGAATAACGATTGTTGTTTGGTGGTTTCGAAGGGTTCGGGAATGTTAAACGAAAACAAAAGCGTTACAAACAAAAACATGAAAATAAGGAGGAAAAGAATGAGAAAGAAAGGAAAATTTGGTATATTAAACTAAAGTAACAACATCAAAATAGGAATTTGTTACGGAATCTGCTTAAATAGTGTTTCAGATGATCGCGGGGTGATTTTCCCTATCCAAACTAAGAGATTTGTTTTTAGAATGTGTATCAGTGCTGCGATGTGCGGTAAGATATATTTTTTTAAAACATAGTAGTGTGTGTGTTTACTTTAAAGCGAAAAATGTTTTTAATTATACATGTATGTATTACAGATTCTATTAAGGAATTTAGATCAATGTAATAAGTAATCAATATCCAAATATGTTTTTAAACGCAGAATGTGATTTTGTTTTCTTTTTTTAATTAAACAAAATTGGTCTAGATGTTTTTTGATCTACAAAATATTAGAAAATAATTCGTAACTGTAACAATACCGAATAATAAAAATTCTCAACGTACATAGTGCAATTAAATTTCCCTGCTCGATGATAGTATGGAATATAAGGAGTTAAACAACCAAACAACAAAATATGGGACATTAGGACGATTACAACAAGTGATAGTGGCACTAATACAGGCTGAAACATGTGTAAAGGTCTATACAGCCGAATGTACAGACTGCACTTACCGGATTCGAATATCAATATCCAGGCACCGTTGAAAAACAAAAATATACCAAAACAGAACTCCACCGAATTTCCAAAAGCTCGTATGTAGTATACATAATCATCCAGTTTCTCCCAGAACGTTTGCCGGCGTGCATCGAGCAGGAAAAGTGTGTATGTTGCTAAACTCACAAGCACCTGAAATAAATATAATATGTCGGATTAGTATATGGGAGTGTAGATTTCTACACAATTAAGTGTTTTCAATACAAATTGTCCGAAGTTGTCTTGTTGAACCTCCAATACTATCAAACTAGACAATGTTTATACTATTTTTCTGTTATATTCCAGACATTATTAGCTAATGAGTCATATTTTATTTGCATTCTGCAACATATCTTCGATTTGTAAAAACAATATATTTCATTGTTATTGGTATTCACTGTTATTAGTAACTTGTGGAGGAATTTAAGAAACTAATATTTTCTATGAAATTGATTATTATGTTGTGTTTCTTGATCTCACTTGTCTATTGATAAGAGCATGCAGTCAATCTGTTGCAATTTAATACATACCTTTACAATCACTTCTACCGAGAAAGCAGTAACGGCCAGCAACCAAGTGGAGGGCGAGTGACTAGACCAGAGAACAGCTAGTAATGACCCGGGCGCAATTAGAAGGAAAGCGCACACTATTAATGCCCGTGCGTGTCTCTTGCTGTGAAATGCAAACATGCCCCAATAACGTGGCGAGTGAACAAAACATTTAAAAAAATCTTTAGGTGAAAACTGTGAAGATGGGTTGTGTTATTACGGCACGGAAGGATCGAAACTTACCGTGATGGATTGCGGGCAGCACTCAGTGACATTAGTATGGGTGCAACAATGTTGTGCAAAAAGTGCAACAAAGCCGTAACTAGCAGACACATATTGCGACACAATCGAATGATGCGTTTGTCCGGTGACAATGAGGTGAGCCCTGTTTGCAAGGCCAAAATGTAGAACAGTATCGCTGAAACTGTACCGATCGATTTATCTTCGTCGTAATCCTCGGACAGGAGAAATAGCTGAAACATCTTGCCAATGTAATGGCATATGAGGGAAATAATGCTGGTCATCCCGAGCACAGCCGTCAAGGTTTCGCAGCCGCTGACTAGCACACTCTGCACGGTGGCAGCAAAGCGCAGTGGCGCTTCCGAAGACATTAGCAGGCTGATAAGGTGCTCGGATAGTCGAATAGTCCAAAAAACGCGCAGCACGCAGGGTACGTTCAATCGTTGCCATTCATTCTCGATCAATGTGGCGATGCCGAAGTTGCCAGCAAAGTTACGTGCATGTTGGTACCCGCTGAGGATCGTTTTCACGACATCGAACGATGAACTCCAAAGGGCAATTTTAGAGAGTGCCAGCGGTAGGATAGCGGCAAATGCAGGGGAATGTTTGAGCACGACCGTTGGCAGTGGAAGCATCGCTAGCAACAGTGGCATCAGGAAACTAAACGGAAGCGCCTTTTGTGTTATTTTGTGCCTATAAAATACAAAACAAAAAGGATTAGAATGGTATAGAATGGCGTTATTACGGTAACGGTATGGATACAATAAATTACCGTGGTCCCAAATGAATGTAGGCGAAAATAACGCCCATCAGCCACTGAGCAAGCAAGTGCGGCAGTATCGAGACAAGAACACCTCCAGGGTCCAGCAAACGGTCCATTTTAAGCGACAGCACGTCCTCCAACAGACTAGGGCTGTCGGATATAACTGATAGCGCAGAAACATTACTCCAGTACGATAGGAATATTAACCCGACGGAAACGATATACATGTACACGATGACTAAATGTCGGGTCCACAACATGAATACACATGCTGCACTGATGGCACCTGAGGAATATAGTTATTACGAAAAGAAAATATTGTAACATATTAATAATCAAATTGTGACATCAGACAAACGTAGTGAAAATAAAAAAAAATGGTTATCATAATTTTGACCATTACTATCTACTACGACGAAAAACGCATAGTCACTATACTTTACACGCATCCTAATCTGTTTTAAATCTCAAATGCTCTTAACATCGTACACCAATACCCTTGTTCGTGAGTGGAGCACCATGTAACAGTTTAGCTTAATAATGAAACTGCTCAATTATGTTTGCTTCAATTCTTCGTTTGGTTTAAGTTTCATTTTGCTGCAATCTTGTGTAAGTCGGCGAATTTAAAATTAGATAATGAAAATATGTTTTTAGTAAGGGATACGATTGACCTAGCGAAGAGTACATTCATTTTGTAAGATAAATATGGCTATAGAAATTGAAAACAGCTCGCTTTTCTAAATTTGAACTAAGACGTCTTTGTGGTAATTCATTCTTCGATAATGTAGCGATAATGAATCAATTCGATTATTGTCGAAATTTTCAATGCGCAAAAGGCTGCAACAAGTTTTGATTGTTTTTTTTTTCTTCCCGTTGACGCACATTGCACCAAAGGCAGGTGCTCTGTACTGTTTACACAGTATGGTAATGTACCAAAACCAATCTAGAAATGGGGAAGTGTTTACGGTTTACTATCCGTGCACATCGTGCATGTGTAAGTGAGTGTGTATCTGTTTCTGCCAAACACTTTAATCGCCAGTACCAACGTGTACATGCACCACCTCTTACTGGTTTGAGGAACCTGCAAGACGTTATCAGGAAACTTGCTGAATCATTGAATAACGGCTGCCACCACAATCTTCGTTATGTTGTATTCATCAGTCGTCTTACACACAGATATTGGCATTCACGGACTTTAAATCGTCTTCATTCAAACGTTACTGGTGCGACATCGTCTGGTTTATAAACATGTCATGAAAATAAGGTTATAAATTATAAAGAAACTAGATAGATGTGTTGGCAATCACAAACCCTACGAATGGACTCTCTGAAGAATTGTTTATGTAGAATTGTGCTTCGATATAGCGGTTCAGGAGTGGTTTAATCATTCAACAACTGACCGCTTGTCACGCAATGGGTCACATAAAGGCCGTTCAATATAGTAACGCGATATAATTCAATAAACGAACGAAAATCCAAACCACATTATAAATCCTTAACTGTAACGGGGTCCAATAGTTCTATAACAAAAACATAAGATGTTGCACAACACCTCTGCGGTATGTGCTAAGAAATATACGGGATAATCATACTTTATACGCGCATTCTAGTTATGTTTTTATACGTCCAAGTATTTTTTAAAAATATCATATTAAGACGCAATCGAAATATATATTTGCAAAAACGAGAACAAACTTGATTGTCTGACCAAACCCTTACGGACGGACGTACTTCGTTCATAACCGAGGAAGTATGTTGCCTTGAGCATGACGAGCAATTGTCGCGGTTCATTAGCTCTTTCCCAGACGAGAAGGGTTTGAAGGTCGAGTTATGGGCAATGCAAACGCAGCTACCTGTGACGCATGTTAGTTTGATGATTTCAATTTGGCACACATCCTCCTTAAGGCTGGTGTCACTGCTCCATCGCACGCGATTTCGTCGCGCGGTCTTGTCAAATTTTGTATGGAGTTTGACAGAAAATATCGCTCGAGCGATTTCGTCGCGCGACGAAATCAAAAAAGTTTGTTTCGGTCGCTCGTCGCCGAGCGATTTTTTCTGTCAAATTGAACTCGCGTGTATAAACGCAAAAATCGTAGAATTTATCAAAATAAAAGTGGTAAACTATGTGTAAGAATGTTCTATTATAAAAATTGGCATGGGATGCCATAGGAGAGTGATTATAAAGAATGTTTTGTTCAAACAAATAGTTATTATGTTCATGGTTTGTTTATTTTCAAGTGCCGTTTGACAGAAAAAATCGCTCGCGAATCGCGTGAGCAGTGACACCCCCTCGCGATTCGCTCGGCGACGAAATCGCACGCGATGGAGCAGTGACACCAGCCTAAGGCTCGTTTAATTCAAAAAATGTTATTACCAGTGAATGAATCAATTTGAAACTGTATCTATAATTGTATCAGCCGTATTATACGTAGCTCTATATCGTGACGTCAAAGTAATGTTTGATAAAAAACTCATATCTGTTCTTTTACAACCGGGAAAGAAATGAAATATTATAGCATTCCACTACACAGTCGATACAGGAAAGCGCTACAGCCTCCACAATGAGAAAGAGATAGGAGTACTAAATAACCTAGATCTGAGCCAAGGCTACAGCTGTCAAGCAGGTTTGCATATTCTTTGCAAACAGGTTGGCTGACCGAGCAGATGCTGTGGGACAGGTTGATCATGTATAGGGTAGGACATGGTGTATGGCGGTGGAGAAATACAGTTAGCGCCAGATAACTGATGATTTCTCCACTGGTGCACTTCCGGAGAAATGCGAAGGGTATTGTAAACTTCTTGCTTGCTGCAACTTACCGAAAAGACAAACGACAAACTTCAGCACGGCAAGTGAGATGAATTTATATATCTCGATATTATCCTGCATCCCCCGTTCGTCTTCAGGGAGCATCGCCGGTACGGGAGGATCCAAATTGATGGAGGTACTGTTCGCGGCTAGGCTGGTGGATTGCGCTATCGGAACACCCATGCCCATTTTCAGGATTTCGTCGATGATAAACAGGCTCGGAACGCGCATTATTACATCCACCAGGCCGAGAACCTTCGTCCGAACCACAGACATTTTGAGAAATGACGTATTATTTGCACTTGCTGATTAAAACGCAGCTGACGGGGTTGTCAGTTCATTTGCCACAGGCACGGTAAAAAAAATGGTTTAAAATAGTCGCAAACGAGGACTTATTTTGTTTGCCAGCGTCAAACTAGCCTGGCTAAAGCAGCGTTTTAGAAGTAATTGACCAAATAGAGCCTTGTGCCTTTCATGGCCACAGCTGAGCAAGCATTGACGGTGATGGGGAAATCGATCATACTGCAACACTTTCCAGAAAACTTTGGACACACATTCAGCACACTTAGGTAATTAGAACGCTTTTCACACACTTCTACTGCAGGGATTTGCTTGGTTTGATCGACTTATCGTAATTTTGGTAAGAATGCAGAAAATACGATTCGTTGGTGTTTTTCTTTTCTTTGCAAACCAACCAACTGTCAAAAAGCAGGTGTTGCGGTCAAATCTGATGACAGCTGGAATATTGATTATGTATTATATTTTAAGGCAATTGTTTAGCATTTTTTCGAAGAGATATTGCAAGTTTGGCAACAGTTTGCTTAAAACAATTAATTTATGTTTGACTATTTTGTACAATGAATAAGAAACTAAAAACAGATATTGCAGCACATCTTAGATGAAGTAATCTTGACAAACGTCAGAGATTTTTGTTATTGTTATCATTATTTGTTGTTTACCGCTTGTAAGTGATTTCTCAAAGAATTTTTCGGGATTGAGGATTTTGAAGAACTAAAACCCGCATGGACTCCAAATTAGATAATTATAGAAAAACAAAACGTCGTAAAGCTTTACTGAACGACTTCAAGGATCGCATTTACAACATGGTATCCTTTCACCAAGTGCAAACAGAAGAGAAAGCATCCCACGTCATTATCGTGGCAGATGTAAGTAAACGGGGTTGCGAAATGGGTAGATATGATTTTAACAAACAATGTCTTATGTTTTTTTTTAGAGTGAATCCAATTCAGCAGAAAACGACTCGAGGGAAAGTAAAACAAGCATTAAAGTGAATAACAAAGTTATAAGACCCCTTCGGAGCTTGACGCCACTGCCTTCTGATACGGATGATTTGGATAGTGAGGTTGCAAATCAGGAGGAACAGCCTGTAGAGAAGCCTCGTTCCTTGTTAACGTACATGACATACCTGGTATATTTCCTATTTTGGGCAACGCTATATGCCATTGCAATAGAGCTTCGATTTGGAGCAGTATTTTTGATGCTTTCTGCGTTGTTTGGAATTTACTTTAACACCCGCACCAAAAAATCACCAGGCGAAATTAGCGCATACAGTGTATTTAATGAAAACTGTGAAGCTATTGATGGTACTTTAAAGGCTGAACAATTTGAACGTGAAATAGGCATAAGACAGTAGCGACAATTTGGTTGGCAACGGTCTGTATTTATTCCATCCAACGGTGTTTTAAGGCTGTCTTGTGAAACAAACGCATGAACATTTATTGATGATTTGAACATTGTGATTTAATACAACATGTTATATACTTGAAATTTTACAGTGTTTGTTACATGACTAAAAGGCACGTAATGAAAGAAAAAAGTTAAGTGTGTTAAAATTGCCTTGCAAGTAAGTTATGTTTTGTAAATTGTGAATTTTACAGTAATTTTAAGTTTAATGTGTATATTGTAAGAATGTATCGAGTATGGAACTGCTGTGGATTGGAGCGATTATGTTTGCATTATCTAGATGATATGTTTGAAATGTTTTTTTTAATTTGTGATTAGAAAACTCCATCTTTTGGATATTAGGGAACATCATCATTGCACCAAATATTTACCTCTTGAACGCAATCCTGTATGCAAGTAGCAACAGCTGAAGGATGATCATCGAACATATAAAACTACCAAAACCAGCTTCTTTAACGATTATGCAAATTTATTTTTGCGACTAAATTTCCTTGAGCACCTAGATCTGATAGATATGGTTTACTTTGAATTGTACACAGTTCAATACCCCTTGACTGCCAGTTTGATTTATAAATTTGAATCAAATCTGTTAATTTGAAACGATTCCAAGAGCATCCCTCAATTATTTAATTCCGTAGCAACAGTAGTGGTTTCAATGTTTGTTTTTTTTTTGTAACATGTAACACTATTCTGTAACATAAACTAAAACTAATATTGTCGATAATCAGCAATTACATGATTAATATGAATAATGCTCCATTTACTGCACAAAGCAAACAAACATGAATGGTGCAAAGGGACGAGTTTTAAGTTCATGCCTTTGAATGCTGTGATCGACCATCTCGAGCACATGATGGCAAAAATTTTCTGTGCACCTATTCTGAGATATAGCGTTCGGGGCAGCTACCTTTTCCGGTTGTCGATCAACCGGGACGAATGTCATTGTTCCCGAGATGCTCACGATAGTGCATCCTTAGCCCTATAACAAGCGACTCGAAAAGTTCGTTTCAAGCTCGCGCATTGATTGCTGGACGGACCAGTGCAGGCGAGGAAACTGATTAATTAAAAACATACTGGCAACAACCACACGACTTGTCGTTTCCCATTTTCCGGTTTGTTCAAAGGTACGATGGTTTCAGCTGCTCCGGGATACTGGTCGTATCGGCATCGTAGGAGGTGTTAAATGGATGCCAAAGATTGTATTTCTTTGCCAACTACGCCACCAAAGTAGGCCTATTCAACGATCCCTTTTGCTTTCAGAACAACCAATGTTTCTTTAGCCATAGATGGAACTATAACTGCTTCTAGAATCAGTCCGTGAGGCGAGAAGCCGTCAGGCATTTGCCGACATTTCACACATCCCATTCGGCTAATTCGAAATCAATTGATCCTCCAGGAAACATTTCAGGAGCGAAACGTGCCGAAAAGGATTGCTCGGTTGCATTGGGGAAGTGCTTCACGGTACCGCTACTGTCCCTTGCCAGCGATCATTTTCTGTCGCGTGTGTAGGATCTTGCTCCTGTCAATCTTCGAATTAATTAGTCAACTCTTTGCTACCCTTTCATCACCTCCGAGGTGTATGCTCCCTTATTCAATTGCTTTCCTTTAAGATCAGGACTTTCGACCACCGATGCTTTCTACACCTGAGTTTGTGTGTGTGAGTGTATGCCCCCTTTGTATTCCATGCGTTTTTGCGTCATCCTCAATCTTGTTCTGCACAAGAACCCAATTGCGATTGAAAAGGAGAATTGCCTGTGTGCACGATGTGTGTCTTAGGGTATCGCAAGCTGGTGCAGCCTTCCAGCCTGAGTGACAGTAGAACACATCAGGATGAAACCAGCGTCGCGATAGCCGTATGGTTGACCAGTGTGCGATGTGATCGTGGTTGCGATCACATCTCGCCGTTGGCCATTCGTCGTGTGGTCAGCGTCAATAGGCCACCATCGCTCCGTTTCTTTCTTCCGTTTATGGAAGCGCTGTCGTTTGGTGAATATTTCACGAACTGAGACGACTGCTTGGACTTTGTCACTGCGTCCCACAGGACTTCCAGGAGAAGCGGGTGGCTGTGTGTACGCCCAGCGTAAGGTGAAATCTCTGATCGCGGCGATCGCTGTCGAGAAGACATTAGTGTGCGCATTAGAGACGCGAGTTTGTAGCGGGTTCCTTTTTCGGGTTTCCAAAGAAGATGCCGCCGATCGTCGAGAAAATGGATCGTTTTGAAACGAGTTGAGGATTTGTAGCAATTGAGGCCGATCCCTAGTTGTTAAGTACTTGCGATTGCAAAAATACTGTATCACGTTGATCGCAAATAGAAAAAAAACGGAACTAAAAAATAAAGAAATGCTTAAAGAGACGCTACAATAAGGCTTGACAATATCTAACGCATAGTAACGAAGACACCTGGTCATCTGTTATGTTCAATTATTTGTTTACGGTAATGGTGGTGAACGAACCACGAGCATGTTTAGCAAGACGTTAAGTGGGAAGAATCCATTCGCAGCCGATAGGTGTGCAACGATGGACGACCTAGAAGGAAGGTGCGCAAATGAATCAAATTGGTTTTGCAAATCGTTTTGCATCGGCGTTCGACGCCTTGCAACGCATTTTTTCGGTTCGCTCCCGCTATCGAGGATAGAAGAAACGGCTGCTTTCCATCAGCTCCCGTGCTTCACATGTACGAATGGTTAGAAAGGGTTGGCAAAAACTGAACAGGGCACAATACTAATGGGAAGTGGATAGCTATTCCGATGGAAAGAGGTTTTTGTTTACGCGCATTAGCAACAGGACGTGGTGCAGTGTGTTGTGATGTATGAGTTGCTGCAGATACAAAAAAGTGTCAGAAAACGAGAACGTTTTGTTAACCTTTTAAATAAACTAGCACGACACAGCCATGTATTTTATGTGTAACGCAGATTTTTGATGCGTTATTCTATTTTATAGTAAGTTCTGAAGGTAGCATTATCAAACTTCCTGTACAGCGGTATTATACAAACAAATTGCTAAAACTGTCGTTAAACATAAGGCATTTTATAAACGACTAGATATTACGAGAAAATAGGTCAGTGTGTTATCGTATGCTCACTAACTAAATCGATGGTATTGAACCGATTTGGCAAAGAAGTAAATAATTAAACCTAGGTTCCGTACAGGGATCTATGCTCTGAGATTTTATGGTATCTTTTACCTATTGTTATCCAAAGCGGGTGCTTATGAAATTCATCCATGCCCACATTGGCTTTCATATCATTGCAACATACTTTCATTAGTGCAGTGTGCAAAAACTATTCCTGAGATCTCTCCAGGGCAGTATGGAACCGGGGACATTTTGCCTATTAAAATTTTTTCACATTCCTTTCCGATTTTTCGCGCTACCGGCCGACCAGGAAAACGGCCGGGAACACGGACCAGGAAACGACTCAGGCCGGAGTGATTGGAAAAAAGTCATACCCCGCCTACCGTCTTCAACGGGACGAGCTTAATAAGCCATAAAATGAAAATCTTTAATTTTTAATGACTCCACATTGCTGACATTGCGACCAGGCGTGGTAGGGCTTCTTTTGCGCGGAGCCGCGCGTTCTCGTTTGGCCGCTGTCCTTGTTTGGAGCTCGTGCGAGCTACCGAACACGAGAACGCAGATCGTTTTTGGAACAGCTGTGTGTGAGTGTGTTGGTGTTGTGGACACAGCATTGTCCAGCATGATGTGCCGCTGTCGTTGACATTTTTATGTTTCTGCCATGCACCGGTGATGTTCGGTGAGTTGTCGCGAGTCTTCAAAAACTTACTTTTAGGCTGCGTTCGCTCGAGCGGATTGGTGCCTTGCTAAGGCTTCCAGTGAGGAGGCATTTTCGTTTCACTCTCATAACAATTTGTATCCGTCAGCCGTTGTGTCATGCGCACGTTCTCGTTTTCGAATATGTGGTCGGTGTGTGGCGATTGCACGATCGTTTTATGCTCATTCGTTGTTTATCATTAGCTTTGTACTGTTTTGCCAGCGAGCCGAATGGCTGCCGATGGGATGGACGAAATGTCAGAACGGGTAAGTCTTCGTACCAGCAAAACTTGCACTGTTTCGTCTGGAACAACCCAGCCATCGTGGATCGCACGTGGATGGAATGTCTTCCGTTTACAAACGCAAGCGTCGTTCACCAGGGCACTTTCCACGGCGGTCAGTAATGATTCCGATGCTATAATTGATATAAATTAATTCCTTTTATAAAGCATCCGCAGCTCAAACGTGGCCATCGTGGATATTTTATATGTTTGTGTCTTGGCGTTTAGTTTTAACAAACAAGCATCCAACATCCAACTGGTGCGGATCGTAAACATTGTTCGAAGTATTATTCCCTTCCGTTCTTCCCGTTCACGTTCGACGTATATTTCTTTTGACTTTTTCGACAGTAAATACGAATGCACCGATGACAATTGCCTTAGATGTGAAGCAATTACGATACCAGAGCAAGATGACAGTGGGCACGCCGGTCCATCAGGCCCGTCAGTTCTACTTCTGCAAAAGGTAACACACAGCGTCATATGCTCGGATGTCAACAAAGCGGCAGCGTTAGCTCGATCATGATCTTGATGAGGACCATGGAAGCGGTGAAAGCGCAAACGATACGCACTTCGTTCCAACGCTTGACCCTTTATCGGGTGTGCGGTTTCCTGTTTCTGTCTCCGCCGCAGGTCAACGCCTGGGGCGTTGCGTTATAAGGTTAAATTTTAATTATGCTTTTTAAAATGGTTATCGTGAATGGGTAAAAAACTGATTCGCAAAGTTCAAACGCTTTCGCTGTGTAAGGTTGTATTTTAATTTGAGTAAACGGGTTTTTGTTATTGCTGGTGCTGCTGTCGTTGGGCTTTAGGCGTATAAATATGAAAATTGTGTTCGATTGCTGCATTTTTGATTAGCAAAGTTTGAGTGCATACGAACAACGCAGACGGAAGAACATTAGCATGAATACGAATGCAAATCGGGGGTTAGTATGAGGTGTCAAATGGTTTCAAATGTTTGGCACGTTAGATTAGTAGAAAATAAGAATCGAAAGTTCGAGACAGTCTTAAGGTAAAAAAGAGTGCGTTTTCTTCCATATATGTAGAAAGATAAAAAAATCTTCTGAGTGTTTATATTATATATCTAGGAAGTCATTTTAAGACTATCATTTTAATTATATCAAAGAAAAACGTTATATACGAAAACTAATGTTTGCGGGCAATGGTAGATCTTTTACATCAACAATTTTTCTAGTGTGGCTTAGCAGTAATTGTTTGTTAGTTAAAATCTAATTTTTCGTTACAATAGACGCTGTTTACCGAATTTAAGATTGAAAGCTTTAGTAAAATTATGATAGTTTCGCAATCTTCTGTACGTTGGCAAGCTTCTTCACTCTTCGGAGTTATTCTTCTTGTTTTCATTCCTTTAAAAATTTCGTTCATTTTACTACCACAAGAAATATTTACATACGACACGGAAGTTCGACCTGTCCACAGACGGCGGAAGTGTGACACTCGACGCTTATTGGAGTGATTATCAGCGTTATGTCGTTTGCTGCTCATTCATCCTCATTCCACTATGCACTACTGGTCGTTCGCGTACGACAACAAGACTTACGCGAAACGTAGGGTAGGAATAAGCGTGTAAAAATATGGGCAGGAAAATGTGTACCGGGTTGGACAGAGGTTGAACGTCATAAAGCCGGCGTTTAATGGCAGTTTAATTCAATTTCCAGCCAATTTTTGCAATCGTTCCCATCGTTCTTACCCATATCCTACTTTAACTATCGTTTACGAATTATTGATCCGCTGGTATACACAGGCGTACACTCGAGAATGAAACGATGTCATTGATTCTGTCCGGGTCCAGGCAAATGTTCGAATCACTATCTGCACCGAGGGGAAGCGACCACATTTTCGGTGTGCATGGAACCATTTGAAAAACGGTTGATTTATTGCTATTAGAGGATGCGATTTGTGCTATCTTTGTGGTAACTAACGTTCTTCACTCGCGTGCAGTTGGGAGTGTGGTTGCGGGAAAATAATAAACTTGTAGGAGGTAAAAACGACTTGCTTACAATGCTATTTATCTGCAGGAAGAAATGATACCATCGAGAGTGAAACTTCGCGTAGAATGTATCGTACGTTTAGCGACGTTTAGCGTTAATGTGATGAACGGGGACAAATTTAGTAGCACAAAATGTGCAATGTGAGTGATAAGTTCATTATAAATAAAAGAGCACACACACACATACACAAAAGTACCTGCAAACCTCATATTTAATCCTTATGAAATTCTAATAAGATTTTGAATGATTTTCAATGATCATGCTGAATGGTGCAAACATTAAGAATAATTTTCTTTAAACTAAAATAGAAATACTCATCACGAATGGACCATAGGTTGGAGGATACGAAATTTCTTCAGTAAATTCGTTCCAGAACATAGGATAAACGGCGGGCAGTCTAGCTTGTCGTTCATAATTTCTCTTTTTCTTTCGAGCTCAAAGGAAAAGTACCGCACGGGGTATGGCAACACCGACTCGTTGTTGATCCAAATGAAGGACCATTTAAACTCACGGGCGCTGACAATGTTCTTCAATAGTATAATGCCAACTCGAGATTCTTTCACATTCATGGCTTGTCGTCGGGGATGAATGAAATTTCGGTATTCAGTTACGGGTGTTTATTTGTTAATGATTAACCACTTCACG
This sequence comes from Anopheles farauti, assembly GCA_000473445.2. NCBI lineage: Eukaryota > Metazoa > Arthropoda > Insecta > Diptera > Culicidae > Anopheles > Anopheles farauti. The sequence continues at coordinate 4,548,944 of KI915046.1, read as the reverse complement.
ATAGCTGTGGCCACTTGAGTGTGGAACGAGGGTGGGCAATTAAGTCGGCAGGCAAGCGAGCACAAAGGAGAGGCTTGGGAGAGGGCATCAGATCGTGAACAAACAGTAAGTGAATTCTCAGGGGTCCTTCAGCGGTCATAAACTAATAAATGAGCTGCTTGATCCATCCCGAAAGGACCCGAAATCTTATAGAAAAGTTCGATCGATGATGACCAGGGCAATTCGACGTTGATGGACGCACAAGATTTATGACCGAACATGACTTTTCTAATATTCGGTCTCGGCCATTCAAAGACGGCGGACCAACGGCTGGGAAACGGATGCGTATCACCCCAAAAACGGAAAGGCCGCTAGGATATCATGAATGAGTTCGGGAGGGAAAGGACAATCTTTCTACTATGCCCAGAGATTGTGTTACTTTTTCCGTTGAAGCTATGTCATTCATTGAATAAATATCCTCGAAACATTCACGCTTGAAAACAGGACGCAATGGTGAGTGTAGGTTTGTGAATGAAAGAGTTACCAGGTGGAATGTTAATCCTGTATGATAAATGACCCGAAGAATGGTGCAAGTGCTTGAGGGGTTGATTTTCAATTACCGTGGAAAGTTGCGCGCAGCATAATGCTCTACGTTTGGTACGATCGTTTTATGGATGCAAAGAAATGCTTTAATTCAGAATAGTCAAGAATGCGCTTTCCTCTTTACCTTACCAAGGTTGGAACAACGTGATGAATGAAGAATAATATTCAAATGAGTAAATTCAAATCAAACGATTATATGAAGTTGATCTGTATTTTTTGTTGAAACGTGATATTCATGTTTAAATTATCGGCCGGAGCGGGAAACGTAGTGAAAGTTACATACATATTATTTATTTAGCACCATAAACACATCGAATCTGATGTAAGCAAAATCTGTTTTAGAACTTTGGCGTATTGGAATTTATACTGATTAATATTTTCCTAATTTCAAGATTTTTATCGAATAATAATTTTTACTACTTTTATCGAATAATTTAGATTTTTATCGAATAATACGATTACTACCAAATAAATAAAATAAACCAAATCAATCATATAAAACGTCCGATTTGTTTTGATTTATTTTCCATGAATTAGTTCTATTTTGATATTATTTTCGCATAATTACATTATTAATATTTTAAAACTTAAAAAAATAAGATTTTTTAAATATCAGAGTTGTTTTAATACTTACATATATTGTTTGGATAACCAATTCGCTAGTATGCTAGAGGTTTTATGATTTGGGATCATAAATCTTTGGTTAGTTATGTTTTCAGTTATGTTCAGTTATGAGTTATGTTTTCAGATATTGTAAAGTTTTATTTAATTGTGTTATGGTAGAGCGGTTACTTGACAACTACTTCATAGTTGATTTGCTAGTAAAAACCTACAAATTTTCTTGTTTTAAAAAAAAGCAGTTTTTAATGCATGTTAAGAACAACAGCTTCAATATATAGTAGAACGTGCTCCAATTTGATCTTGATCGTTTCTCCCTACCGTTGTGGTGTCTCCTTTTACTAACACAGTGCATCAGCACTTTTGTACGATGCAGTAATTGTACAATTAATCAAACTGACTTATTTATGATAATGTAATATACATTCAATTGGCTACAATTAGCCGACCACGCAAGTGCTATGCAAGTATGGTGCCCTATCGTATTGCAGTGTTTGGCCCGCGTGCGACATTGGTTAACAAGCGTGAAGAGCAAAAAATGTTTTGCTGACAAGCCGCAGCCCGCTATTGAGTTGTAAATTTATGTGATTTAATTAAGGTTCTCGTCCGACTGATGTGACTTATCGTTGAGCTCTGCCCCCGCACGCGCGTACACTGACGATATTCTGGTCTCGACGCTGATGTTGAGATTTCCGAGAAAAAAGATTAAAATCTTTTGCAGATACGCAGAAGATGGCGTTAATGATTATCTTATCCGAAGAGAAAGTTAGGGAATTTTTTGGTATTTGGGATGAATAATTTTGTTGTCCCTAACAACACACAAAAGATTTTCACAAACTTGCACATCCTATAATTTATTACAGTTTGAGCTAAGCGATTACTTTTCATTCACAATTTAGAACGAGCACTGACCTCTAATCAGGATAAAAAGTAACCTACGCCAGAACAGAAGTGAAAAGTGGATAACAAAAAACACGCAAACCATAGAACCAATCAAAATATTTTATTTGCAATGAAGTTTTTTAGAGCTCTTGAATGTGGAGCAAACGGGGTTTAAAAAGATAACAGCAATTTATCGCAAATATCGCGCTTGGCTTTTCTGTCCCGCTTGATCGGTGGGTCACTGAAGGGGTATCTTATCAAGAGACAAAAAAGGCGCTCGTGGTGGAAGAAAAATTATTCCACGCTTTGGCTGGAAAAGCGACGCCTTGCACATCACTAATGACTTGTTTCGAAAATGAAGCTATGGTCCTGCAAACGCGCATCCTTCATCAAAGTGATCGTTGCATTTTTGTCGTAATTTGTCAAAGATTTTTTTTTTATTTATTTCACTGTGCTAAGCTCGCTGTATTCTTGAAAGCGCTGGCATGTTTCGTGAGATGTTTTTCTGATTCATGTCCAATTGTTGCCATTCGTTTTGGGAATCCGCTTCTGGTAGTCCGATGGACAGTTTCTGGTTTGCTTGTTTTTTTTTTCTCTCGCTTTATTTCTGTCTCCACCGGCCAGTGTCACATTTTTGTTGTTGCTGTTGCTCATAATTGGGGCATTGAAGGTGATCGCTGCATGGATGCTGCGCGCACTGTCAAAATGGCGGATAAGGGAATCGTGAAATGTCCCATCGCGCCGATGTTTGGATGAAGGGCAGGTTCAATGGGGTGACATTATTTTATTTCACATTTTGTACCGCACTGGCGCAGGTCTCATGTTTTGCGCTGTTTTATCCACTATTCGTTTTGCCACACAACATCGATGTGGCGAGAAACGTTGAAGCGACTAAATTGTGGTCGACGTGGTCAGCGTGGTGCGCCCAAAAAATGTTGGAATTTTAACAAGATGTTTATTTTTATTTCGAACAATAAGAAACCGCTTCCGCTTGCATAACACGGTAGATGTCGTTTATTCGGTGCTGGAAACAGTTTAAACTGCTCAGCCAGTCGATCATATTTTCATAACATATTTTGTAACATGCAAGTTTTGTCACAGTCAATCATTTGTTTGAAAAGTGGACTGAACTTACAGTACAAGTTATAAAGCCTTTCAGTTAAGTGTGCTTAAACTTAATAGCCTATCATGCAACTCGAATGAACATAAATTATCATATCAATTTATGTTTAATATTTTGTTTTGCTTGTTTTTAAAATACTTCTTACCGTATAAACTTGTCAGTGGTTAAAAGAACTTTTTATGCAATTGTGATCATGAACTGATATTAATGCGAAAAAATTAATATTTTTCTTCGGCTCTTTCACTTAAAAATGTGCATCCAACATAATACGTACATTTTTAATAACAAAATACCTTTTCAATAACAGTGTAATAGGGGTTTCACTAAGAAAAGAAAAAGGGGTTTCACTAAGCGTAAAATAAAGCAAACATAAATGCTCTCCTTTAAAGGTGTTTTGGTCTGCAACCAGCGTCCCCTACGTGTCAGTCAATCAATAATCGATCGCTTATTTACAGCTCTATTTGGAAGGAGTCTGAAATAAAAATCGCCATTAATCGCTGTTAGGTGCGTGCAAACGCGAGTATTTGCGTGATTGGCTCGTCCTGACGAACGTGCCGAAATGAGGCAAAACCTGGGGCGCTGGGTTTGCCGGAGCATTTCCAACACACCTGCATAGACGGCAGCGCCTGCTGGTTTGTGGGAAAAGTTCTCATTTCCACGGTTAACAAGGTTGCAGCCGTGTAGCTGAAGTGTTTGCCGCGTTTACCATCGCCGTTAGTGTCCGGTTGCTTTTAATACCAAACGAATTGATACGTTCACAGAATCGAAGGATTCAGGTTTAAAATCTATCGTGATAGATTTAGAGAATACTGAATATTTTTTCTGAATAGAGAACGAATATTCTTGAATGTTTGCCGTATTTTGTATCAAAAACGTTTTTTTAAACTCAATTGTAAGGTTGTTTTTAAAATCTCTTGCTATCTCTGCTCAGCGTAATGGCCGAAGTCATCTCTGGCGTGTTACCAGCTTGCTGGATTGCATTATTCCATTTAGTAGGTTGTTCATTCCTCGTCAGGGGATTTTTTATTAAAAAAAAATTACATTTTTTAATCAAAAGAAATTATCAAAATAATCAAAATAATCGATCAATCAATAAATTGATTTTAAAATCTTAATTTATATTGTTATTTGGAGCAACAGTTTTCAGTTTTTTATTTAAATATTGATTCATTTTGTTACATGATCGACAGCAAATTATAAAAATAAAAAAATATATTTTTTCAATCTACATCCCAGTTAAACTATTCATGCAAAGAAAATGAGATCATTTGAAAAATCAATACCTCTTCACCTAACTAACAGATTGCGTCTCGTTCGGACAGTGAAACAATTATCTAAAGGGTATTTAGACCCTTCATTCGCCCTCGTAATATCGGTAACTCGTGATCGAGAGATCTCAGCTGGTTAGCATTCCGTCACATCGTTATTAATTGAAAGCAGATTGAGGATATCCTGCGACCGTTTGCTGATAATTGCGAAAATATCGCAATCCGTCAGGGGGAAGAAATAAAACTCTACCGACAGCGTTTGCAACTACCCATAGGTGTGAAATGAGGCATTCGAGAAGCGGATCTCCGCGTTGGAGCTGACGGAATCTAATTTACCGCATCATGCGAGATACATTGCATGGGGCCTATTATACTGCCAGCTGCACCACAGCTAGCTTGTTGGGAGTGCTCACTATTGGTAACGGCGTAATTAACTCCCTTACTACTATCCGCATTTTGTATCGGATGCTATCGAACGACCGTATGAACAGAATCGATAATGGCGTTGTGTAGGTGAAAAATGCAATGCGGTAGGTCCGGTTGGGTGATAAGACCAGTGGTAGAAAATATGTAACGTTTGCAAACGCGTCTACCCAACGGATCTATTATTCGTCCGTTGACGTTCAATTTGACAAGCCGTGGAACGAAGTAATCTTATTAGTTCTTAATTAACAAGTAACAATTACGACTCAACACGTTCACAGATCAGATGTGCTGCCGTTTCCTGTAAAACGTATAACTCGAGCTCGGTGAGGTTTGTTCTTCCGTTTGCGATCGTAAATGTGAGATTTGCGGTTGCAGTTTCCTGTGAGCTTCTTTTTACTTTGTCTGTTTTTTCAGTTTCTTTTTTTATGGATCTATCGTGACCCGTTGACAGGATTGTTTTAACACAACCCGACTTAGGGCGGCAGGGCGCTTTGATTCAAATATAATACATTGCTTGGAAGCAATTTTCGTTTCGCTTTTCATTTGCAAATCAAATCATATAAATGTTCAATCAGTTTGTGTTGAATCATTCTCACTACGTTTTTCGCACTGGTGCTTTCCGGTGTGATGTGCGTGATGGAGAATGTTCTGAGAAAGATACATAGTTGTTTGTTATTGTTGTTTTCTCTCCAGAAGAACGACACAAAAGCAACTGACAGCAAAATTAGAGTTGGCTATGTTTAGGTTTACGTAGGAGAAACTGGATAAAGCCGTTTTACACAGGTTAATTAATCGAATGAACTAAAGCCAACGCTGACATCTAAAACAAAATAGGACACGGTGATCCACACGCACATCGAAACTATTATCTTAAATCAATACGAAATCATTTGTACGAAGAGTATTGGTCTAGGCGATCAGATGATCGAAAAAATAGGTAATTTTCAGGACGTTTAGTTTTTTAAAGTTATTTTTAAATATGTTAATAAAAGTTTGATATTGATAGTGTTTATATTGCAAATGAAATAATTTAGATCCAGAAGTAGATGCTTTACGTCGCCTGTTTCGTCTCTGTTATGTTATCAAAAGGTTTTTTTAAATCAATTATTCTACCAGACTGCACGACATATCCTTTGGTATATTGCTCTGAGTTGCTACGGTGATTTGGAATTCATTAACGTTATTGAGACCAATGGCTTGTCGTCTTAACGATAGAGTAAATAAATTATGCCCACATTGGGGTTTGTTGATCGAAAGATCGATCGATCGATCTGCTTGGTCGAAGGTGTGACGTGAGTTTACCGTGTGGCCAAACCGAGTGCATAACTGCTCGTTTGAGTCTGATTTAGTCTTTCACTCCATTTACTCACTCCATCCCTAACGCTAGCTAACGTTGAGACTTTTCATCGACTCTAGCCGCAGGTTTCTCGCATCACCATACGAACCGTGGTGAGAACCACCTCCGATTGCATGGCCGCTTTTCGTTTTACAAGTATATTAAGTTTTGCGCACGTTTTGTACCGTGTACCGTACACTCTCAGTGCACCCAAAATGGGCGGGGGTGAAAATGGAGTACGGTGAAAAATTGTAGCCAGCAGGCGATGGGAATCCCATGGGGGACGGATCGGGAAACTGCACTACGATTGATTCGCCTTCGGCACGAACTGGGCCGCGTTGCGAAGCACTGTAGAAACGCAGCATGAAGCCATGGTAAGCGGTAACGACTAATAAATTATAATACACGATAAGTGTAATTTACATTTACACTTTTATGTTAATATTATAATCTAATTTTCTGAATGTGAACTTACCCTTCGCTTCATGCTTCCTCAGGTTCTGGGTCCATGTTTACTGTTCCGATCAAGCCAAAGTGAGTGGTTTTGTCGCATAGGACTGTTTTGTTTCGTTGTCTTCTGAAAGTACGAGGGAGAAGTATGACCTAAAAATGTGATCATTTTATTGCTCGATATAGATTAAACGAACTAAGTAACAAATAATATTTATTGCGTTGTTTTTGAAAATTGAAATAATTGATTTATTACACTAAATTAAATTAATACAAAGAATTGTACTTTCTTTAAACAGGAGTTTATAGAACTGTATTTAAACTCATTATAAAAACAGTCCAGATTTTGGTAAAAACATAGTTTTAATTAAGCGTATGAATTTTATTTGTCAAAATTATATTTCGAGCCAGCATAAAAAATATACAGGTCTACGTTTGACCGTCGGTGTTCAATACTTGCACAACTCATTCTGGCGCTCCCACGGACCGATGCTGATCTCACGAAGTCTGCTAACGGCTAGGTTAGGCTCTAACAGTGGAGTGTTGCCCGTACACAGGGGTTATAAAAGGCTATAAAATTGGTGTTCGGCTATAAATAAACTCTTTCACGCCCGCCCTGTGGAACATATCAGCCATCGAAACGCAGATGAAGCCGAGAAGCAATACGAGCCCCCTTGCCACAATCCTCCCTCGACGCTGCCTTACCTCCCTCGAAGCAGCGACATGACCACATTGGTAATCGTCCAACTGGCCGACGGTTGCAACGCGGTAATTAAAATATACTAATGAGCTAATAAATGTTTGAATAAATTGTTGACAAGCATGATTTATTAATTGATTATTTCTCAACAAAATGGCATGACAGTTTCTTCGCTTCGAACGGCTACGCCGTCATCGTCGTCGTCATTTACCGTCTTGGTTCAATCGGCTAGACTTGATGGAGTAAAAAATATGGCAAAAAGTGAGCCTTGCTTGTTGGCGGGGTTTCGTGTGCAGCAATTTCCAAGACCTGCACTGGTGGAAGGTTTGTAATGGCCTAGTCTTCAATGAGCTGTAATGGTGAGAGAGCTGCGGGCGAGGTATTAGGGAGCAGTCTGCCAGTAGGCAAAAGGAAACGTCACGATTTTTCATGAGCATACAATCGTTAATGATAATAATATCAAGGATAATAAAAATAAGTAACATCGATCGATTCGAACGGTTTCTGCAATGCGAAGTGTAGTGAATGTGAGCAGTGAGGTCCGTCATATTTTTCATAGCGGGATGAAAAAATTATAGTTATGAAAGAATTTTAAACTCACGCTATAGTTAATGCGATTTAATTTGCAAGTTAAAATATTACTGCAACCGGTGTGCCTACTCAAATGTTAGTGTATTCATTTCACATATCAAGAAAATCTGTACATTGCAACGTAAACGTAGTAAAAAGTTTGTAAAACGTAAATAAAATTGGTACAAGGGCACATTGTAGCGAACTTATTTAAAATGTAGTAGAAGCAACCTTTGCTGGTAGTTTTACCGCCTTCAAAATGTTTATAAACATCATTGATTTCACTGTCAGATTATTTCAGACCCGTTTTAAGCCAATACATCATGGCAATGTACCATCAACGCATCCATCCATAATAAATATCTCATTTTGCGTTGCCTTGCACGCTCTCCATCTCGCTATTTCTATTCTCCAATGTTTTTGTGTGTAATCTTTTCTCTGTCACTCCTCTTTGAGCACAGTGAATTGAAATTCCTTAACACTTGTTCGAACTATTACGTGAAACACCATGCCATAGAAAATAGCAACGTGTAGAGTAAAGCGGGCCCTTGCAGAAAATGTTGCGACGAACAAAACATTACTAATTTGAAGTAACCGACCGTCCTTTGTACGATCGGATCGAATGTCATCTCGTGTTTCTTGATCCACACAAACAATGGAACGCTTTGAGAAGGAATTACATTTTACACTAGCGTTCATTAAGCGCGGGTCCATGTCATCGACTGCAAGAAGTGACCTGCACACGAACTGCGTAAGTGTACATGCGTACGTCAGCATCACCCAACCGCTGGAGAGGGTTGAACATTAAACCAGCCCGATTGCTATCAGCTTCGGCCGGCGAATGAAAACCGGGCCAGCCGAGCAATTGATTTATTTCTGTTCGATCTGGATCGGTTTGAAGCGACCGTGGTCGTAAGCCAACGGTTCAGTGGGATTTGAAACAGTTGAATTACGAACGCGAAAGCCAAGCTGACCGGAATCGATCCGACAGGAAAGTTATCTTCTCCGATCGATCTGTCAAAACGTTACTCCACACGGATGCATGAAGAAATGCAGCGCGAGAAGGGACAAAAAGAAACAGACTCGTACAAAACCCTCGATTCCAGCGATTGAAACCGAAACGGGATGGGCAAGGGTGGCAAGTGAGTGAACCATTGAAAATCGCTTCTAAGATTGAGCATATAAATTAATTTAATTGATTCCTCCCGTTGTTACGGCCTACTTTGGTTTGGCTGCTGGCACTGCTCACCCACCCAGCTCGCACGCTTCGCTTAACCCGTTTAGCATGAGTTACTGTATTAGTAAGACGTCGACACATTAGGTTCGCCCGCTGTCTTCCGAATCGGACTTCAGAAGCCAACTTTCAGCGAGACCAAAGCTCGGGCCGAGTAAGCGGTCGACGGTCTTTCGTCGATCGTGCAGCGGAATTACTTATGCGCGCGTACTCTGTGACTGCTTTGGCATTCGCTTATAAAGAGATCAAAATCAGACGTTGACGTTCAATACGTTTATATATAAATACGATCCAATTGCGCCCTTAAAGTTGCACCTTGTGTACGGTGCGGTTTTGTGATGAAGCAAATCGCTGGTAATGAAGCTTGCGAAGTTGCAGGCAGGACGGTGGACTGGAGATAACCGCTGCATATTACATGGCATATTATGGAAGGTGCAAAACGGTACATTTTTACGAGACACTTTGTGACACGCTTCGGTGAAGCAAAGTAACAATGTTGGCTGCTGGGTGGGGGACATGTCTATTTAGTACAGTCTATTTTATAGATATGCAAATTAAGTACCAGTGCCAATTAACTAGTATACTGGATTTGATAATTGATTCGTAGTTGTTTAGATAATTGCAGATGTACTGCAAAATAAAAATTATGAATAAAGCATCATAAATGATAATACAACATTTTTTGTGTAAATTATTTTATTTTATTCCCAACAAGCGGCTATTCATCATTTGTTCCTGAGTAATTTTTACTAGTAATAAAGTAGTCACTTCGGCATACTCAAATTATTGGTCTTATAAAACGTCACTATTCTTCTTAGGAGCTGGGAAAATTTACATAAGCGATAGTGAACAGAATGAAGTGAGCGTATTTGTATACAGGTAAAGATGATTGAAGCGTCAAAAAACATATTTAAAAAAACAGTTTTATGGGACCAGATTGAACTCATCCTTAGACACTAAAATTAGATTTGTTGTATACATTTGAAGATTGATGCGTAGCAATATAAGATAACTTTAGGTTTCAATATTTTCGTATCCCGTTTTAACCTATTCTGATATTATTTTTAGTAAAACCATGCAAATATATTTATACCAGCTTGGATATTATTGGGAATTAAGAAAATAGCTCGTGTAGCCTTCTCTATTTTAACCAAATTTGAACTACTTTAATCGATCCGAATAAAAAGCTTGATTTTATATCCATAAAATGGTGGAAAACAGCAAAATGCTTTCCTTAGACGGCAGGCACCACATTAGCTCCACCAGCAGGTTACATCACGATATATTTCGTTGTTGTTGTTAGTAGTAGTAGGCCGTTTTCATCATTCTGCCGCGCGATCGCGATCTGTGTCACCATAAACGCCAACCAGACGAACCACCAACACCAACCACCCCAATCCCGATCCCGATCGGTCACAATAAATTTCCGTCAAAGCGAGCAATCAACCACACAATATTGGCGATAAAAATCTCACCTCGGCTCGATGCTGAAATCTCGCTGTGTTGGTGCCGGTTGCGGTTGCGGTACGCGATTCAGTGCATCCCGCCCGCCGATTGCACGGCGTACGTGAACGTCCCACCGGCTTGGCGGCTGACGGCTTATCTGCCGTCGGATCTTGCGCACGTTTTCGCGGTTGCGCGGTAATGGAGCAAAATGGCGATCGGTGACCATTTATCGCACACGGGTCCGAACGGTTTGCTGCACATGGTTAGAGATTTGTTATTCCTAATAGTTTTTGCTCTATAGCCTCGGTGCCGCTGCTTCGCCCACTTCCATCCAACACACATCGGCAGTACAACGAAACCTACCGTAGCCAACCTGTCTCGTCCTTCTAGGTGATCCTCTTGGCAACGGTACGGTGTGGTTCCCTCCGTACGGCATAATATGTTTTTGTCTTGTTTGCGGTTTTGTACTGATGGATTGAAATTAAATTTTCTACCATTTTCCCTTCGCAATCAATCCCCGCATGCGGATTCGCCTGCCGTTCGCAGCTGATGCACGATCGATTGAGCTTTCCGAATGCGATCGATCATTTTTCTTCGTTGAAGGTTTTTGCACTTTGCACAGTCTGGTAAGAAAAATCAAACGTCGAAGAAATGACAAAACTCGAAGAAATTATCACCAATCATGATCGTTTAAATGCCCTTGCTTGATTGTGTTCTGTGTGGCTGGGATATGCGTAATGGGATGGTTTCATGTGACAAACACGCAATACACTCTTTGCTTAAGCAATGAGCACGGCAACGAAATGAGAAAATAGGGGGGGGGGAAATCCCGTCGTCGTCGTCGTCGTCGTTATCCTTGCTCGACAGACACAGACTCGTCCCACACGTTCTTAATTTACGACGGGCTGTAAACAGTTTAGAAGCCTATAAGGTACTGTTTCATTAATTAATTGACTCGGATAGGGTCGATAGTAATGAGCTGGACGAAATTCATTTCGTTGCAGAACGCCTGCCGGCATCCCATCGATGAAAGTCGCGCGGGGTGTTTATTGGTGCGTTTTTGTTTCGTTGCTCCCGACCGAACCACAGGTTGCGTGTGGAGCGTATTTGATCCAATGTTTATGAGATTGAGTGGGTTGAGGTGATTTCAGTTAATTTTCAGCGCTTCGCTTCTGGTATTAGTGCTGTCGGTCCGGGGGGTTTATCGAGGTTTTCGAGGGAAAGAGGAAGCGGCGCAGAATTTGCTCGTAGCGAATCCGGTGTGCCTTCCGATTTTCAGATCCATATCTTGATGAGAAGGAGTTAATTTTGTGTCGTTGGGGCTTTATTGTTAATTTTGTCCCCCAATCGTTTGGCGTTCGCCGTGTCAAAGGTAGAGGATGTGTGTAAGCCAATAATCATAAAGATTCGATAACGATTTAACAAGCAACGGTTTCACCGATCGGCCAGCGTCGGGGGTGATGATTATGCCAAGGCGCGTTTTTGTGTCGCTCGTTTGCCCGTCCGTTCGTGCGCGGAAGCGATTCGGATGGTAGCGATCGATTTTCTGTTGTGACTGGCTGTAATTTACGGCTTCATCGCGCGCAGTTGACGAGGGATTCCGTTAAATCTTCAGTTCGTGTGCGAAAGGCATCGATGTAGCGCCGTGTCACAGTAGTGGACGGTGCCGTACGGTCGGTCGTTTTGTTTTCATTGCTGTCGCAATCTGACGTGATCGCTATGTGTTTGATGACCATATACAATATAATTTTATGACTGCATGTTTTGATTCGGACCCTTCGAATGTTTATAGGGGCTTCTATTGTTTCTTGATTTTATTGATGCCATGTTCAATCTGTGTTCGTATTTTATTACACGATTGCGCTTATCATCGTTCTGCAATACACTCAAGAGTTGATAGAAAATAAATTGCTTCAACTATTTTGGGAACGCAAGCATAATATAACTTTCATAACTTTAGCAGTTTTATGCAGGTTTTTGCAAAATTAATCTTTGCTTTTATGGTCAATGTAGCATTTGAAACCTTTTATTTTTATTTTTCTTGTTGTAAACAACGCAAAATATGCTAGAGAAAAAAAACCACTGGTATATTTTATTGTAAAAATAATTTTATTTATCACAAATAAATATCACACCAATTACATTTTTAAAACATTCTTGTTCATAACTTTAAATGTTCCTGTAGAAGTTGAATCAAATCGGAATTTGCATAACATTTCTGTTTTATTGTGTTTTGTGAAACCTCTTATATCCGACTCGTATCATATGGCAAACAACTACTAGATACAGACTCACACCCGATGGAACACAATCTTTGATACATGGAACATCCACCGATCACCCAATTAGACAATTTCTCGGAAAACTAATGAGCCACCGTGATACAACAGTCTATTTCATTTATATTGCTCCACATAAATCCACCGTGGGGTGTTGAGAAGTTCCCGGGGTCGTCCCAGGGTGGCATGAGAGATGCTCTTTCGGGGATCCGTCGTGACCGCCGAACATGCTGGCGGATACCAGTATTTAAATTAATATATTATTGGACCCTCGGGAAGGCAATTCCCGATATCGGTCGAAATAATCGGCGCTCTATTGAGTCCGTCCGCTGCGTCCGGCAAATGAGGAATAGCGAGAAAGCCCGAAAAGAAACGGTAGCCTGACGATCCTGACGGATCTGAAGAGCGATCTACTGATAGTTTGGCACTGATTAGAGCTGAGATGGGGTGCGCGGCCTCTGCCAGTGGATAACGAATTTCGGGTGCTACCGAAAATTATATCGAACCTGATCTGCAGGTAAGAACCTGCTCGTGGAAGAGACGCATGTATGGTGCGGTGATGGTGACACCGGTTTGAGCGGTGCGGCTAATGAGGATGAGGATCCATTTTGTGCGCCATCGTGCGCGTCCAATCAGCACTATCCACGCTGGACGCAACATAACATCGAGAGCATAGATTGGATGAATTTGATTGATGTAATTTATGGTTCTAGTGCTAACCCGGGGTCCTGCTAAGGAGTTTCATCCAACCAGCCCGTGAAAACCTCAGGCCGGTTGACGATCACTGTTTGCTGCTGCTGGTGGGGCCATCACACCGTCATGGTTTTGCTGTTGAACCGCACGTTTTGTGCGAGGCCTTCTGTGCGAAAGCGGGACAAGGAAAATAACATAAAATTTATATTCCTATTTGTACCTCATGAATATTTGATGCTCGATCGAAAGGCTGATCATTTTTCTCTCGCGTTAGCGAAGGATCGCGGTGGCCAAGGTGGGGTAAATATTTACTCTTAAAGGGAAGGTGTTCTACTAAGCCGGTCTTGATTGCCGTTTAACCAGTGTTTCGTCGGAATTGAGATCTTTAGGAATGAAGTTTTAATGATGTTGAAAAAAGCTTTGTGGGATCGATCGGCGCATTCCAAGCGGGGCGCTGGTCTGGGTGCAGTAGCGAACATGTTGCGCGGGGTTTCTGCCATGTGTTACAGTAGTTCTTGGGATTAGGAAGTCGCGGGGCACCAATTGTGGTATTTTAGATTAATTAATCATGCTTTGGTCGATACATAGCTGTGTTTTAAAGGGTGAGGACTATTGCTACTATATTTCCTTCACGAAACAGTTCGACCTATCCTTTCCTACACTGTTAGCCACGGGACGACGTCGTACGTGTGTTTCTAGCTACGAATAGATTTCTCGGAAGACAGGTAGTCTTGATTTTCGAAAATTGTTCTTGTTATGATAATTTATGATCTGATAACTTGGGTCGTGCAACAGTAGCTTTTTTCCTGCTCTCTTTGGTTTTCATTTTGTTTTATTACTTTCATTCTTACATCACCAAACTGGAGTGTAAATGATTCGTTATTAGTTAATAAGTTAGTTCGCTCTCCTAGAACATTTGTTTTCTTTAAGTTTTGCTTCCCACCACCACCCTTCATAATCTTGATCAGTTACTGTGAATGTAGCTTTCGGAAGATCCCAATAACTTCATCTAAAGGTTTCCTAACATCCCGGTAAGATTAACAAAATTGTTATTGTTGGTATGCGTTAATTGGAAGGAATTCGGATACAGTGGAATCTGTAGCACTGGCATGACGAATGTGTGTGTGCTATACATGAATTTTAATTTTCCCGTGTTGTACAACGATCGCTGTGTCGTTTAACCAGGGAAGAGAAGCGAGGGAGAAACATTCTATTTATCTTGTCGCTGATTGTTACACCCACGTTGAACAATGGTATGTTATAACAAATGAATTAAGCTATGTAATTGCATTGTATTGTTGTAATTTTTTCAAATATTTTATTTATTTTTGTTCATTAGACTATTATTGTTGCATTTAGTTTGTTAGGTTGCCACAAATGTAGTGCAAACATATACAAAACATGTTTCTTTGCAGTAGTCAGAACATACGAAAATAAAACGATACCTGACCTACCAGATTTTTAAGAATAAAACATTATAAGTTGTATCTCTTACTGTTCACCTTAATTTCAATCGATTCGATTTGAAGAATTTTTTCTCATGTGCCTTGTTAAATCAATATATTATTATTGCTATGAAAATGATTTATTACAAACTACAAAAAAAAATTGGGACAGACTCAAGGGTTCGACATTTGTATTGAACTTTTTTTACTATTGCTAAAGGGATTAGAGAAATTCCATAGGTGAGGCTTTAATCAAGTCATTCTCAATAAATGATCTCTATTTACAATCTCTGAATTGGATAGTGCTGATAGATCCGCAGCCTCTAAAAACTAAATGCTTTAATGGTCAATCGATTTGTACGGCTAGATTTAAAGAAAAAATCCTTTATAATCATATATTTCTCACACTAAAGCTATCAATGGTCATTGAGTCGCATCAAAGTTCATTGATTTCATTGATTCCTCTCCTTTTGCCATGAATCGAGGGATATTTTTGGGTTAGATCCACGTTAACTTGATTCAATAAAAAAGTCCCAGATTTGTCGTGTGTCTCTCGCCTTTTGCTTTGTAGGTATTCTATTGCACCGCATTGGTAGGCGAGTAGACCCATTTCGTGGCTCGTAAAAATTTACGACCCGGTCATAACCAGCCACATAACGACCCTGGTTGACTTTTAGTTTATTTTTACTTTTCGCTTTCTTTGCTTGTACTCTTCTTAGCAAAGATTCGTAATACGCATGATCCATTGATCACTCGAGTCCATTGAGTTTGGTTGTGGATGGAGAATGGGAAGAAGAATTCATGGCTTCATTGAGAAGCAACATCGGTGATGAGTTCGATTGCAATTAATTTCCCACAACGCACTAGCTGAAGACGCTGCAGAGGAACGATGAAATATGTTGTTAGAGAAAACACTGCTCGAATAAAAACCTATTCAACGGAGTGTGAAAAGTAAAGATAGCACAGTGAAACGGGATTGGAGTACCCGACTCAGGAACCTCAGCGGATTTGACCGGTCCGGACTATTGTCCGACTCATCGGACTATATTTCTTCAATGCACGTGAGGAAGAACAGACTATCATAATGGATCACCGCGTTACCAATTCCAAATGCGCACAAAACATTATTTTTCGTAACTGCGTCTAGTGGATCTCCACTGAAGATTCTCAATGTTGCGAGCATAAAAAGATCCGCTGTGATTTATTGTACGAAACGGTTTATTGGAAACAATATCTAGTATTCCATTGCAAGTGATTTGTTACGTTACGCTTTTTCTCAGTGTTAATAGTATAACTGCAAACACTGTATAGTTTTTGCAAATATTTGACCGTCATCACCTAAATAAAATCGTCTCATTGCAATACACGAAATGAATCAATAATGTTAGATTGAAGTGTACAGTAAACACAAATGGCCAAATACAAATTTGTTGTTTTAATAAATCATGTAACAATCACCAACTCTATTATTAGCTCATTGTACATTGTTGAATATTTATTTCTTTTGTTTATTTGGGAATGTAAGAGATTAATTATTAATATGTAATATTCGAAGACTTGGATCCAATAAGCATAAGTGTATCATTGAATATTCATTATTACCGCTGCGAATATTTTGTGTTTAAAACTACTAAACATATCAATGTTTGAAAAAACATGTCAAATTTTTGGAATATTATTAAAAATTTAGATGTTTTGCGTGAATTATAAATCATAACACTTGTTTAAAATCAACATCAAAAATGTTGCAGAAAATGAAAAATGATAAGAAATATACAGTTTTTAGCACACTCACCACATTTCAGCGTAACAGAAATGGTAATCAACAACTTTATAACTTGACCACGTTGAGCATCAATTAATAGCCAATCGCACTTCCGTTCAGGAATGAAACCCGATTTCCGGTGCGAAATCGGACAACGGGTACAAAACTCGCGTTGACTTCCAAGATTCCGGATGCCACCTACAGACGATTGTAGAAACCGTGGTTCGTGAAGATCGTTTCGTTGCGTTACGAGTGATTTCCTCGTACCTCGTTATTCGGCGTTTAATCGCATACCGATTGGAAGGCAGTAGGCAGTGGAGCAATGGCTCGATCACGGATCAGCCCCGACGACCTGGTCGGTCCCCGACGAGGGCAATTAATTTTGCTCGCTCGTTTGACTTTTATTTGGGTACCGCCTGCTGCCCGCTCCGCAACCGTGTCTGAACCCTCGATGTGTCATTGTTGGTGCTGTGCTGACACCACACAGGGGTTTGGGCGACGCGATCGGGTATCGGGACGCGAACGCATAGTAGCAGCATCCAATTAAATTAAAATAAAACAATTGCTACCACTGTTCACGCAGGACCTGCCGAACGGGCGACGTAGGCGACGTTTGGTTTTGGAAGTTTGTGATAGCCGAAGCCGTTTCGGGTCCCTTTTTCGTTGCTTCGTTCCGTGCGGTGATGGCACGGTACGGTGTTTGTAGCGCGTTTCGACACCCATTTTAGAAGACTTCCTTTGGTGGATCGTTGAGATTGGGCGATCACTTTTACTGCACGCTTTTCGAGCAATAGGAGAAGGCGGTAGGGAGCTTTCGAACTGACCACGGACGGATATTTTGTGTAGGGACTACGCTGACCGGGCTCGCGCTCGTTAGGATTATGCCTTGGAGATGAAGATGGTATCATTAGGCAGCCAGTGCGCAGCAGTGCACCACGCACCCGGCTCCTGGCGGTGAGCCGTAATATCGATAAGTTAGCCAGGGGGAGCTTTAGCAGCTTTTTGTTTGTTGGTAAAAAAGAATGAACTTTTTCAGGTTGTAAAAGGATGTGCTGTTTTTCTCGCATGCAATTGGCTGCTGGTGTTGGGCCGAAGACGGCCGGTAGTTAAAAGTGAAGTGCAAACTGAAATATGTTGAAAGTTGTGAAGCATCGATTAACGATCGCGATCGTGATATCGCGTACGGTGCACGGTGGCAATGCTGCGTGGCGGAAGAAATACATCCAAAGTAATTCGTGCAGGGGGAGAACGAGGCGAGAATGAGGGAAGCCGATGACACACCAATAGGTTGTGGCTCGATAGAGAATGCGCAAGAGTGAAGGTGGTTGACAATGGTGTAGAGTCAAGAAAGCTCGGAGACGCGAGCGGTTGTTTACCCAAACGCGACACCCTTTCCCCACACGGCAGCAACATTTGAGCAGAGTCTCCTCTGCTGAAAATTGGCACCGTTACGCGGGCCAACGGGGGATCAGCAAAAAGGTTACCCGGATTTATCGCTGCTAATTGGGATAATAAATTGTCCTCTTTAAGGGCTGCAACACTGGCTGACTTAGCAAAGTGCCCACGATCTCGATTGTAAAGGAGATGTTGATAGTGCGGGAGGAGTAGGAGGAAGGTGGCGAACGCACAGGATCGTACGTTGTAAAGCATTGATAATTGCACGGACATACTCTTTGCTGGCAAACTACTGGTGTTTAGCCGACTGCATCGTCGTTAGTTTGCAGCGGTGAAGAGATTATCCATAATCGCCATTTTTGGGGTGTACAAGTGATTGGTGAATTTGTGCCCTTACGTTGTACAAAATCGCTGCTGGGAGCGCTGCTTAAGGATGCCTATTTTCTACCTGGATTAAGTGGGTTATACACAGCAAATTTGACAAACGGCATACATAAAAAAAGCTTAAATTAGGATTTATTTAACAGGTACAGATGGTAAAAAATCATTTTGATAAAAAAGTGATTATATGATAGATTACCAATAAAGAGAAAATAATAAAAATAAAGGAAGGTTTTCATAAAATGCTGACCATTTTTATGGGATTATCTATTAAAGCTATTAAACAAAAACAGTTTTAGCTAGTGAAAACATAAATAACCTTAGCTGGTCTATTGTTCAATTTGCTTTTTCAGTCCATGTCGAATGAAACACTAACATGAAAGCCTCTTTCTAAACGCATCGAACCGGCTGTAGGTCAATAAATCATTCAGCAGTAACTTCCGTGCGATGAACGATCTCCGATAAGCTAGTTTTCCGTTCCCGAGCTCAATCAAGCAGAGAAACGCCACAGAAGCAGCATAACTGAACAGCGTTTCTCTCTGGGGAATGTCAGTAATTTTTAAACTTATTTTACTAGCATACTTACCAGCATGGGCGACGATACATACCCTCACCTACCCATTCTCCCATTATTCTGGCTGAGAGGCATCGTCATGATCGCTGGATAATTTTTGCGGGCCACGCAAACGGCTTATTGTAATACATGCTCCGTAAATGGGAGCAAATATGTG
This sequence comes from Anopheles farauti, assembly GCA_000473445.2. Classification (NCBI taxonomy): domain Eukaryota; kingdom Metazoa; phylum Arthropoda; class Insecta; order Diptera; family Culicidae; genus Anopheles; species Anopheles farauti. Next base: position 4,529,620 of record KI915046.1, on the reverse strand, counting down.
TAAAATCATTGATGGGCCCGCCCTATTTGGAAGTGAACCGATAAACCGATTTGTGTAAGTGCAGCTACTTGGCTGCTGCATCCTCCACAGTTGCGTGTGGGAGGGAAGGGTTTTTGAATATGCGTGCGTGTGCTGGTGTACGTTCGCGCGTTGGCTCCCCTTCAACGGGCGTTCCCCACCACGTGTACGAAAGGGTTACACAAATAAATGGCTTGCCAAGATTATCTCGGTGTGTCCTTTTTTGGTACACGTAAACGCGTAAGAAGGCAAGGAGGCACAGAGCGCTGTCCGTTTCCGATTCCACTCGTGAATGCGCGAGCGCGATCGCGAGATGGAAGCGGTGCGCAACTTTCTGCGGCGCGTGTTGCTCCGTATGCAACGTGCATACGGCTCTCTCTCGCGTGTAAACTGGTAGCCGAAGAACAAAGCTGTAACAACATTCCATGAGCAGTGCAGAACCGAGATCTCGGGACGGGGCGAGTTAGTAAAGTGTGAAACTATTCACAATCACCATTTTAAACTTCATTCGCATGTCGTTATAGCCCTCTGGAGATAATAATAACTGCGTGCGATTCGAGCCCGGGATGTGCCGACTCTAAGTGAAGGAGTTTGCCTGGGAATGCAGCAGAAGCAACATCACCGGCAGTTTCCAGGAACAACAGTTTTCTGTAATTGCCCATCGGTGATACACTACAACAGGCGAAAGCACCATCGGTCAGCAAAGCAGGATCATCGTCATCGTCGTCGCAGTAGTCGTCGGTGGCATTATCATCATCGTCAACGTTTAAGCCCAAATAAGTCTCGGTTCTATTATCGATTGACATTATCTCGCGTTTTGAACGCTGCTGCGTTCCCAATCACGAAAACAGACGTCCCTTTCACTGGCCTTGCACGGGATGGCCAAAAGTGGAAAGTTACCATAAAGGAGCAATCAGCGTACGGTTGCAGGAAGATGCGTACCGAAGTGGTTCAATTAATTGTTTATTGAATTTAAATTTTGCTACCGAGAGTAATTAGCCGAACGTGGCGAATGGCAACGGGCTCGTTGCCGTTGTCCCTTGCCGGTGGCCTCTCGTAGGTGGAAACATGCACAGGAAGGCAGGAGGCGAGAAAGGGGGTCCCATTTGGGCAAAGGATTCGGATCGTTCGATAGCTGGCAAACTGGATGGAATGGTGCAGGTGAGATCTCATTTGGCGTGCCCATTTATGGAAAGCGCAGAACCCCTTGGAACGGGTTTCCGATGGTGAGCGTATAGGCTCTTCTGCTGTGGGTCGGCTCCTCCTGCTGGTTGATTTTTCCGAGGCCCAAGCATGGAAACTCATGGCGACTCGTTTGCTACTGTTTGCGGCGAAGACTAAGAAAGTTTGTTTGAGAAGGAGAGAGAGAGAAAGAGAGAGAGAGAGAGAGAGCTTCTCAGAGGAAGAGAAGCCGCGGTGTTACAGTGAAAAATAAAGAAATTACAATTACAAATGGTTGCCACGCAGGAGCCATGCCTCGTGGCTCCCGGGAGTTACTTTTTGTTCGGGGTTACCATGCAACCATGTTCGCGCTCATAAGGAAGTTCGAAGCGGTCCCGGCCGGAGGGAACTTTTGTGTGTGTTTTCGTGTCGCCTGTCTCTCTTGCTCTCCTTCTGAGAATAGCTTGGCCGGTTTTTCCCTGTCCCCTTTCCGTCGAAGTTTCGCGTTCGGCCTCGTAGTATAGAAAAGGTTGAATCACTAATTTATCGATAACATCTTAATACAATTCACATGAAAACTCATTTCAAACGCAACGGTTGAGTGTGACAGTTGGAGCAGGCGGGTGTAAAAACCACACGGTGTATGAACGATGGTCACCCGTGCGGGGAAGAGCGGCTTGCGTGTTGACCGGTAGGCACCACACCAGGTTTTTCCTTATGCGAAAGCAATAAATATGAAATTTCCATTTTTCCGCCATTGCCCTAAGTGGAGAATTGATCGAACAACATTTTTATAGCTGTCCGTTAGTGAACGCTTGGTTTACCCTTCCAGGTTGGGCAAAGGCAAACCACGGAACCGGGAAGAATGCTTCTCTTTGTTATCGATCCCAATAAATCAGCACGCATTTATATCTGCAGATTGATTTTTCCATCGCGCTAATATGAACTGGAAGCGACTTTGTAAAGACCAATATTTTTCTAACAGGAGTTTAAACAAGCTAACACATACTTTATTTGAATTAATTGAATGGATTTGACCGATTAATTAATTGAAACGTTTTGATATTTTTATGGAACAAATAGTTATTTAATTAAAATGATTCGCCTTTGCTCTTCGTATGTATGTATTATTGTTGATGTATGTTTGCTGCGACAAAAATATATTTTATATTTTAGAATAAAAAATATGTTCTTGGTTTAAGCTTCCCGTTTTATGTTTGCTGTTTCTAAATTTGAGCAGGTTTGACACGTTTGTTGATAACTAGCATTGATCGGTGAGATATCGTGTAATATACGTTATGTCGTGTAAAACTGATTGTTTTAAAATGCAATTTATAATGATTTTTTTATGTTTTGTGAAATTACTGTAAATACATAGAGAAGCAAAAATGAATAGTATAAACATCAACACTATCAAATAGTAAGAATATTCAATAGTATTGAGATTTATTAGTAACAAAACGAGTTTTGACTTTCTATCTCTGCGTTTTCAAAATCATTTTTTAACGTATAAAAAACATACACTAACAAAGTTTTTGTAGATATGATTGCCTTTTAAATATATATTTCGGTGCTTATATGTTCTGCATGCGTTCTGTTTGGCCATCAGCACCAGTGATTTTTAACTACAGCTCTGCTAGAATGTTGTGCATGTAATGGTTTCCCTACAGTACACGCTGCACGATATCTGCTGTACGATGCGACACACGCAACAACAAATGGCTCATTGAGCAATTGTAATGCAGTCGATTGGCTCTCCTACGGAAAGGTGCGCTTGGACTGTTGATTTTATTGATTCTTAATTTATTTCTGCAAGCCTGTCTTGAATGTTGCACTTAAAGTACCTTTACCGATACCCCGCGTCAGTGCAACAGCACCACAACCGCCGCCAACGTCAAGCTGACCCGATGTGCTTCGTCACACACAATTATGTACTTCTGCACCATTGGACAACGGAAAGCTATTTTCCTTAATTAATTGCAACTGCAATTGCCTCGATTCACCCGAGCCTGCAGCTCTGCTGCTGCGGGTGATGAGAGCCACCATGCACGGCTGCGGATGGCGCACAGTTTACTTCACCGGTGGTAATTAGCTAATTTCGACTGCAAAGCGCAACGCGTGCATCGCGGTGGTGCTTGTCGTATACGTAGAGTGCGACTTTCGTATCTTGAGGTGCGGGGCGGTCGTCTGCAGACGACTGCTATCACTCGAATCAGCCTTAACGGGCATTGGAGTATGGAAGAGCAAAAAATGAGCCGTATTCACCGTCCTGGAAGTCTTGGAAGGGTTGAGCGAAAATTTTGCAATTTGATAGATAAACCTGCTCGCAGACCAGTTTTGGAGCCCGGTGAGTGCATCGTACGTGATAGTGTGACACAAGGTGGGTCACTGATGGACCGGCGTGGAAGCCGGTGCTATGTGTAAATTCATTTGTTCATGTGGACGCGTTCATGAATGCACTCTGTCGCCACGCCACGCTGTGCCGCTGCATCAGCATCGGGAAATGGCAACGCATGCGAGATTTCTGTCCTTCCTAAGAGCTGCAGATTAACCGACCGGTGGCGGCACATCATCCCTCGGAACAAATTACGGAATGCGTATGAATTAAAGATGAAGCCTGAGACGGCCGCTGATGAGCAAATATGAAAGTACGGTGCCTGCTGACCGACGTTGGCAAGTCCCATCGACCAATCGGGCACAGCGGATGGCCCACGAGACGACAGGCGATTGATTGGCGAGTGAGCTTTTCTTTTCGGAAAATTATTCCCTCTCACACTGCTGTGGGCCCCTTCCGGCGGCTGCTGCCGCTCTTGTTGTAACCTGAAAGTCACGATTCGTGAAGGGCTTGATCCGTCGGTGTAACGTGTTTAGGTGTGTACTGTGGGAAAAGTAGCAATTCGCGTACGATCGATGATCATGACGTGTCGGGTGTTGGTTTAGTGTGATGTGCAGATTCCTTCGTTAATTGAATTCTCGTCTGTGATGGATACCATGAGTCTAACTCAGCCATGAGGGAACCCACCGTGTTTCTCATAAATAGCTTCAAACTATGGTCTACATGCGTAATTGACGATGCTGATGTATCTGAGGAAGGTGATTAGTTTCATTTTTTGAAAATAAAACTAAATTATGAGCATAAATAAGAAGTAAAACCAACATTGCACCTTATTGAGACTGGATTAGTTTATTTAATTTTTAAGTTAATAGCAAAATTGAGCTTATAACTGAATGATAAAAGAATACTTTACGATTGTATATGTATTGTTTATATGAAATATGTTTCTTACAAATCAATGCTTACTAAACAATTGGCACATTATCATGTTTTTCAAGATGCACATTTGGTCATACCTTTAATGTGCAAAATTATAATGAAAAAGTTAGTTTTTCTGATCGGCATCGTAAATGCATTGTTTTATCTCACGACCCTCAGATAATATGAATTTGTTCATTTACACTTGAAAAAATTATTTTGAAAATTTTGGCCGGTTTTTTTAAAGATATGATTTTTGGTATTGAATGGAGTACGAGGAATCGTATGTTCATACTAAAAATATATTTGTTGTACCAAACATTCGGAAATGTGTATCGAAACTATTGATTATATTTAATTATTTAATTTATTTCTTACATCAGGTAGATAATATTTTTTTCATTTTCCTGCATTGTGCGATCCCTCCACTGGTCACCAAAAGTAAAATGGCAGCTATCGCTTAGTGAAATGTTCAACCATAATTGGATTAATAATTTATGAGTAAGTGCAGATATTATTGCGCCTAACATCGCTGTCCTGAAGCGCATTCACGCACATTGCATTTGCACCGGCTCAGCCGTGATCCGAAGGGCATTTTTTTATTGCTCTGGCGCGGAAATCGATCAGCCACGTCACGGAAGAACGGGAAACTGTCCCGGTTGAGCTGTATCAAACGAGGGCAACGTGACATCAATCAGAAGTGGACGTTTATCTCGCAACTTCATCCCTTCTCCCAGCAGATCAGTGCGGTTCTCCCAGAAACGAACCGCTTCGACGGTTGGCAAGCGGCGGTTTGATGAGATCATTTCCAGGGGGACATGTTTCATAAATTAATAAAAAATTAGCAACGCCGCCGATTATTCCGCTGCGAAGGCTCATTTGTTTCATGTTCACCTGCCCTCCCTTGGGGCGGTGTTTTTCTTCGCTGCGGTCATTGATACGCGCTCCCATTGCTGCCAAGGCGATCGATCCATCCGACGAACGTCGCTGCTATCGGGTATTAATTGTTCAGTTATTTTCCAAGAATTTTAATTTTTAAAATTGGAATAATTCATTCGAACCCGATCTGGCTCAGCAGCGGCCCATGTTTTCTGGTCCATTCCTGCGTACAGGTTTTTAGGTTTGCTTTTTATCTGAAGCTCCATATGTCAACCGCGGTCTATGTGAGTGCATGGTACGTGGATCGAACCGGGTATGAAGTATGCACGATGCACACAGGAGCCAGATACCACGGTGGTGCTGGAAGCGTTTTGGCCGCGTTCGATAATGGACGGTTGTCACTGCGCTTGCTTGACAACCATGCGGGGCCACCATCGGCACAGGTTGCAGCCGATGGTGGCGTCACACTCTCGATCGATCGGTTGTTGAATTGATCGATTCGATGTTCGTTTGCAGGGATGTTATTTGGTAAAGAATATGTGGTTCTGCGGTTTCTCTTTACTTAAGTGAGAAGGATGGTGTCGCAAAGAACGGAACGTTAGCGTTTGGATGACGAACGCGATAAAATGTTAAAAGAACAAAAAAACAACAATTCTAAAAAAAAACTAAAAACCAGATCATCCTTTTAGATTCTTAGTACGATCATAATTCATAGAACCTGATGCTTGACATTTCGAAAATATCGACAGCTTCTTACCACGGCGTGCCATCCGAGTCGAGCAATTAATCACGGTCGGAAACGGCAACGGTGGACATAAACACGTTCGGATTAGGTTGTTCCTGTTTTGTGTTAATTGACAAACAAGCAGGCAGACGGTTTTCGATGCACGAAATTGGCATGTCACATCGGTTTGGGAAATGCGCCGTCAACTTGATCGTGGCACTCACGAGCGAAGTGTATGATGAAAATTCATTAATTTTATCCACACCACCTATCCTCTCACGTTCGTCTGCCCTACAACACATCACAAACGGTGGAAAACAGACGCCATAGCTAGAACCAAAACTGTCGTAAACGGGCTACCTGCCGGAACGATTTGTTATGTCACCACGCACGAAACGGATCCATGCTGGGGGCTTTCTTAATGGTCGTAAGCGTAAAGAGAAGACGGCAAAGAACTTGTATCGAAATTATTAGCTCTACTCTAATCGTGGTTGGAAAACGAGACGACGTCTTGTCATACCTTAAATCGGACGCACACAATTTTTACTTTTGATTGATTAATTGTGGCCAGAGCTGTCGAGGGCGAGGGCGACGATAATTGGTCGAACCGTTTTTGTTAATGATGACAGTCCGCTTGCCGTGTATCTACATGCGCAGGCTTGAAGACTTTTGGTAGGCATATAGCGCGTTGTACAAAATTTAGACAAGATAATTACAACGAGAGCACAAACGGTGTTTAGACAATCACTAATATTGAAATAAATGAACAAATGTCAGTGAAGAGCAGCCAGGAGCCAGTATCCGCACGTAAAATATTTTTTTTATCTGATTCAAACACCAGTTTACTAATTTGTTTACTATGAAGTTGCTTATTTTATAAATTTTATTTTTAATGTTTATAGACGCAACTATATCGTCCATATTGTTTACCTGTTGTCGTCAACAAATATTTCAAACTCAATGATCAACTCACAACACAGCGTTAATTAATTCTTGCCATTTTTTAATATAAGATCAAATTATACTTTAGCAAAGCATATTACTTGCATAGTAGTATCTTACAATGAAAAACTGCGTTTTTGTGAAAAACTGTTTCATAAACCACTTAAAGTAGTAATAATCGATCAATATATTTTTACAATCTGATTGTGAAGAAATGTGCTACAGAAAAAAAAATATTGCTACTCACTACACTTTAGGATATTATTGACTGTGATTTGTTTTGTGGTATATGAATGTGAATTTCGTATGTATCGTCCAGATCTTGATCAGCGAATAATTTGATATTCCTTACACAAAACATTGTTCATGGTGTACGCATAAACGCAGCTGCACCCGCATAATCTGCTCTCCTTTCATGAAGGTTATCCGTTTTCAGCTCGTGCTAAACTAGCTGTCACAAAACACATTGCCACAATAAGTAGCAACCGTACGCCCGAAAGTGGTCAATCAGCGGCCGATAATGAGGTTGAGGTACTTTATTCGTTTGCCTCAGCCGATCTGTACAATTTTACTCACTCATACGACCGATGGAAGTAAGGGGAAAGGGTATTTTCCTATTTGGAACTTGCCGAGCCTCGAACCCGCATGGCATGCCCGTGTCGAATACGTTTGTAGCAGTAGGGAACCGGAGAGATAAAAATTATACAATTAATTAAGTGAAACCTTCGACGTCGTACATTCGCATTCGCGACGATGTTTACGATGGTGGTTTTCGGTGGGCGAGCTTGGAATGGCCGGGCGAGAGAGTAGCAAATTTGTCTCGGCACACCAGCCCCGGTAAGGGCTGTTCGCTTCGCTTCGGTATTTGATGTGCATAAATTTGCTGTATCGGGCATGACACAACCCCGGCCGAGAAGGACTCGCGTGAGCCATGCTACTGATTCATTAACGCTGGCTTTTCGTTACTGAACGACAGCCGACCCGCACTGATGATGGACAGTAAATTGCTGTGATGGTTGGCTGGCGAAACGGTTGGAATGTGTATTTTTGTACGTTTGGTCACCGATGGTCCTGCGTGAGGACACGATGCTCAGTAGTGGGTGTGTTGGTGTCACAGTTGTACGACATCGCTTATTATCGTTTGGTGTGACTTTTGCGGACAGTTTCGTTACGCTTGGTCGTTGATAATTATGCATCCAAATGGTTCAAGATAAAACGGAAGGTACCTTTGTTAGTATTTATATGGAAATAGCATGAGCTTTGACAAGCCAATGAATGCTTTGTTTAAATCAGAGACAAGCGGAACATGAAATAGTTGATTGTGGTGCAGTGGCAGTTGCAAGTACGGTAAAAATAAAAAGTCATGTAATTCATGCTATAATTATTTGTGTTTTTAACACAGTAATATACTGATAATTAGCATGAATGTTAATGTTTACTAGATTTCACTCATTTGATTTTTTTAAATGACGGTCTGGCCGTCTTAACCCCTGTTTGGGATTTTTAAAAATTAAACTTAATCTTAAATAAAAACCAGACCTACATTTGGATAAAATTCGCCGAATGAATTAGAATTCTGGTAATTAAACTATTTTGAGTATTGGATGATCATCTCCATATACTTAAATCAAACTTTAAGATTTACAAATAATATTTATTTATTTCATAAAGGTATATATTTATTAATTTTCCGATAATGCATATAATATGCTTCAAATTCCTCACAGATATCTTAACAACTTCTTAAATTTGTTTTGCAAAACTGTCATTTTTGGACGTAAATAGAGACCCTCTTTGAACATTCAAGAGAACATTGACTATTGAACAAAAAATCAACTTCAAATTCATACAAAATTAGATTATGGTATATTGAATTACATATGTTGAGTTACACATTGTATTCTTTGTGGTACTTTTAATAAGAGTGTTAATAATTGAAAACCATAAAAAACCATTAACCAATTGAAAAATGATGATAATATCAATTATGATAATATCAATTATAATTCTTACTGTTGGAAATTCGGTTGAAGGTATATTAATTAGAATGTTCAAAGCAAAGCAACAAAGTACCTAACTATAGGGGTATAATAATTCATGCTTTGATCGTAGTTGTTTGTGATTATTTTTAAATATTGACAAAAGATTTTTTGTATCCGAAATTCTACACGATTTTTTTTTGTTTTCTTCAATAAACTTTCAATAAACGTCAACCACTACAATATACAACCTTGGTTATGATCAGAAGCTGTTACGCTGTCATTATTTAATAACACCCCTGGCACTTGCATATTAACTACATCCAGTAAATCTATGATCGCTTCACGATCAGCTACTCTCACGCAATCACAAATCTCTACGGAGACCGCTGTGAATAGATAATATCGTAAAATTTAACGGCACAGTTTAACAACATAACATTTGTAGTCCACTGCAAGCTCACTGGCGTTTCATAGAGTTTGATTGCAATAAACTAAATGATTGTGTTTTTGTTCCTGCTCGGTCTGGTCGGTTTCTCTTTTCGTTTATTATTTTTCCTGCTACCGTAAGTTCCTGTTCCGCTTGTGCTGCATTACATGCCGATCGGTTGCTTCGGTCCAACGTTTCCCACTGTATGTTCGCCGTGTAATCAAGCGACTAAATCGAGCGTGAAAATAATAAAACAACGTCCCACCGTGTCTTGGCACCCCTTTTCTTATTTTCAGTTTTCTTGTATGCTGTGGCGGCAGAGGGTTTACGAAAATGCATTGGCTGACGGAACGACAAACATAGGAGAGCGGCGTGTCAAGACGCGGTCCATCCGGGAGAAATCGTCTCGCGACATCCTTGTTAGCTGTGCAATGTGCGAGAAGTAGTCACGAAAGACGACTGGCGACTTGCGATTTGGTGCTATTTTTCAACCTTAGCATTCGTTTCAGAACGTGCTGGGGCGGTAAAAGAGATGCATCGATTTCGCTGGAAGCGGACAACCAGAGAGCGCAGATTGGAAAATCAAAACATTAGCCTGTGTTTGTCCCCTTCGCTCTGCAGCACCGATTTGCATATCGTGCCTCTGATATGAGATTCCCCTTCGATGCTTAGCTCTGCATTTCCAATCACACATTTACTACATTTTTACGACTTTTACCACTCTTTCCAGCTTCTGATGACTGCACCTTGGTAGTACGAGCTAAATAGCTGCGATTGACTTGAGGCTGAGCAGGCTGCGTGGAACCCCCAGTGGAATGCAAAAAGGTCTTGCACTATCACATCGACATGAACACGACCTGTGTACACCTACATACCGAGGTACACATACATGCGCGCTGTGGTGAAGGTATTAAGCAATTACAAATTAAGTTTAATTGGTAAACCGTTTCGATCCCCAGGGCTCGTTAATGAGAAATATTTTAATTATAAAAAGATCGTGACATAATTGTTTATCACATTCATGTTAGCAGTTCGCTCGATGGGTTGTTTGCACTCGTCCTGGCTTCCGTTCAACGTCAACATGGTGTGCGAGACGTCTTTCGAGCCGTTCGAAATCAGAAGATTGTTGCCTTAGTGGTAGAGCAGGCTAGCAGTATGCTAAGAAAAGACAAACGATGGCTACGGTGAAGTCCATTGCATTGATTTAATTTATTACGTTCGGTGAATTTAATTTACATTTTATTTGCGAAAAAAGCCGCACCAAAGGAAGTTGCTGTCGGGAAAACATTAAGGTGGTGCTTCCGTGTAGTTTTGATGGTAAGGGAAGGGTGGCGATTGCATTTTTGTATTTGTTCATGAGCACAAAGATTATATTTTAAAATAAATTGTTGCTTTTTGAGCAACTGGAAATTCAAAAAGGAGCAACAGAAAATAAAAAACTTAATAAAACCTGTTAATTAACCTAAACAACATTTGTTAATCATATTTATGATACTTAAAAGACTTTTAGAATGATTGTTGATCTGTGAATTATAGTTACTGATGGAATTATAATTTTGGTACAAATATGTATTTAAATGTAAACTATTTATTATTTATTATTATTTAGAAACGGCAATAGTATGTTCAGAGGATTTGCATTCATTTTTCCTTTTAATGATTGTATTAAGTTTCCCACACGTTAAAACATTCCGTTCCCACTGAATGACAACAGCGATCGGTAGTTCCCAAAAATTTACACCTGCACATACGTTTGTTCACGTTTTTGCTTATTTTCTTCTGGTTCAGAAACAAAAGAACCACTGGAATGATACCCTCGCGAAGAAAACAAATCTTTCTGCATCGATTTCTCTTACCCTCTTCCGTTCTTCCATCGCTTTTTTCCAATCTACGGCTCTAAACATTGTTATTAATTAGCAAAAACAGTAGCTGACAGTTTCAAATGGTCTGCTAATTTCGAGGTTCACGATGTGTTCGGCTTTTCTGGGCTCTTGTTTTACGCGCTGCCGCATCCCACCCGTTCGACGCGAATTGGTTCAGTGTTCTTTTTCGGCACAGCGCTCGCAACATGATACCCGTTCGATTTGGCGCTGCTTGCGCGATCGATTCGGGAACGTTAATCTCGGGCTGGTTTGCTCGGAATGCCCCAAACTCGGTGATGTTTATTAGGAGGGATTGGTGGGGTTCGCTGATCTGCTGTTCGTTTTATTCTCTCTTCATCGCATTTGGAGGGAAATACTCGAAGCGGGCGACAACGAGCAGCGCCTGCTCTTAGGAGGTCGGATAATGATATTGTTTCTCGCAACACGCGCAACCACACTCACCGGACCCCCTGTTGGGCCCATCTCACTGAACCGACACTTAATTGGATCACGAGAGAAACGTTAGTAGCCGCGGGAGCTACCATCCATCGCGATAAGCCGGCTGGCAAGCATAATAAAATATTTAAATTATTCCATCTCGCTTTGCGGTGTGGCGAAAGAACTGCTTCCTGTGTCTGCCACTACCGAGAATGACAGTCGCAACCCGTAGCAATCTGACAAATGGTCAGCGATCTCCGTGTTAGTCGATCGTTTAGCTTTGCGTTTCCATCGGACATGGTTGCGTGCTAACTAGAGATTCTGGGTGCACATTTTAATCATTAATATACACTGACCAACATCGAACAGAACAAGCTGGTCATGATTGTTGTGAAAATGGTAACGATTTGTGTAATTCGCATGAGCACATAAAACTCCCCAAGCCGGTACAATTTTTGAAATAGGTTGGTAACGGGTGGAACAGTTGGCAACGGGTGCTTAAGAAGATGCGTACTGAATAGACAGTGACAGTGAATAGACCTTCAGTCTTTTGCAGGGGTTTTAAGCAATATGGGAGGGTCATTAATTAAAGTTAATTAATAATTCTCGAATGAGTTGAGCGGTGCAAACCAGTGATGGTAAAAAGTGGTGCTCGTTGAATTATACGATTCTGTCGCTAGGTGAACATAATTTAATTAGCGTTCAATGCACATCGCACTCTTCTGCAACTCCTCAACGCGGACCGGTCACGATTAAACAAGCACTGCAAAATGAGTGACTTATTCGCTTATCTCATAATTAATATCATAGTGACATTTTACGGGCATGTGAGCCAAATGCAATGATTGCTGAGAGCGACTACACAAAATTGCAATTCGCCTGGACAGAAGCTTGGCGCTAATGGCAACGATGATTGCGTGCCACCGAGTGGTTTATTAAGGGCCTACGACACGCTTACAATGTAATTGACTTAACGCGCTACTAAAATGTGAACCAGTCGGCCGTGAGATTGCTGAGGGCAAGCATGGTGGAAAGTGAAAACGTCGGTCATGTGGTTAGCTCCAAATCGTTGAAGTGTGTTTGCTTGAAATCAGTAGAATGTTTCGATACTATAATGTTGAGAACATTTCAAGAAGTATAGGAAATAAAACATTTCAATGATAAGTGACTTCTTGACTTCTTGATGACTTCTTTAGTCATTAAAGAGTAATATTAGAAAACTGTTTAATTTGTTCATGTTTTATTACTGACAATCAATTCACGTAAATCAACGGTTAATTGTAGAAAACTAAACTAATTGCGTTATTTTTCCTAGTAGACGACAGCTTTCAATTTGTTAGTCTTGCAGGTAAGAGTTGATATCATACCATTCTCATTTTGCTGTATTAATCTTATAACATTTGAAATTCTTATATTGTATCTATAATTTAAATATAAAAACATTGTAATGCGGTACATAAGTGTCCAACGAAGTCAGAAAAAGCTTATTACAAATAAGTAAACGTTTTTATTTCGAAAATAAAAATTACACAAGAGCACCAAAAATTATTCAAACACCATCTGAAAATTCACTGCCGCATAGAAAGACAATGCAGAGAGAAACAATTTGAGATCGTTTTTGCTGTCGTATGGGCAGCAAAAACGAAGCAATACACAAAAACGCAACTTACAGTCAAGAAGTTCACAATCCTTTCACTAATTGGACAAAATTCCTCGGAACCATGGCCGTAAATCTCATCGCGTCGATTCGCGTTTAAAAATTTGCTACCGTTTTGTGTGCTGCTGCTGTTTTCACTGAAGCTGCTTGATCTCGCATTTGTTGATTTTGTAAACGCTGTCTCAAACGATCGGGTGTCGAATGGGAAAGAGCAGTTGAGCAGTTTTCAGGACACCCTTAACAAAGGGATTGTCAAAAGAAGAAAAAAAAAACATACAACGGTTGCGAGCGTTTTAGGAAGTTATAGCTTTTTGGCTTGTCTTTTTGCACAAATCCCGAAATGCTTCGTGGAAATCATTAAGCATATGTGGTATCCTTGTTGTTAGAAAGGGATTAGGAGGATGGAAAAGAAACACACCCGTGTTATTAGTGATGCTCCTTTATATAATAATTGTAAAAATATCTGGAAGGAAGACTTCACATCTTGCTAATTATTAAGATTTTTAAAGAAATATTAATTGTTTCGAATGCAAATATAGTTGGAATCTTGAAAGATGGCAATAATCCTAGCCTATTACAGAAAAGCTCAACACATTTGTAAATTAAAATAAAACGTAGTAACAAGAAATAGGATCAAAATATTAATTGGGAGTGATTTCTCCCTCAACAAATTCCTGACATTCAATTTCAAAGAAATACACATGCAAACCATACGACAGAAGGTTGAATGATCGAAGATTTCGTTGAACCGCTTTGTAAGGTACACATAAATAAGTGCTACCGATGTACGCCTGTGTCACGAATAATATGATTGGAATTTTATTAACAACAGTCAATTTAAAAATGACTGCTAGCGTAAGAAAAGCAGGGTAGCTGCGAAGAACAGCGACAGATTGTGTACATGCGCATGAAAAACCTACTAAAACTGGTCATGGCGCATGAAAGAGACAAGGACAATAGTTTGAGATCTCGAGTATGGATGGCGTTTTGGAGTTTAATTGTCTTCGTTTGCTTACCAAAGTTTTCTCGGAAGGATATCAATCAATCGTATAGCAGTATCGAAGAGAAGGGTTATTGTTGAATAAGAGCAAAAACAGAAGTGTTCCAGAAACAGAGAGACGTACGGTGCGGTGAATCACTGGAAAAAGGTAAGATGAAAAAGGGTGACGGAAACAGCGCATGATCCATTGAATAAATTATTCTAACGAACCACTCACAGGGGCAGGTAGTACGCAGTGTTTTAACGCTTTCGCTACTTATGCTGCCAGAATGCAATCTCCTCTCGTTATGTTTTCCATCCGCTGGGATTCAGTTTGAAGGCACAACAATAGTAGCTTAGGTGATAGCATGTTCATATTTGTGTATGCGGATGGTGTAGGTCGTGTAATCGTACTGGTTTAATCGCTATTGTAGAGTTTCTGGGGAGTGATACTCTACATCCACGGGATATGTTTCAAGCACGTCGTCGTATGGCCAGTTGGATATCACCTTTGGTTTTCTCGGTCCCAAGAGGTACCGAAAGAATTGAGAGCTGTGTTTTACGAATGCGACCAAGGAGTAGTAGAAGAACACCCTTTTGTTCATGCTCTGCATAAAGATCATTATAAAGCAATATAAATATGCCAATTAGTAAAAATAATAGTGCCTTACAATAAAATAAAATAAATCATTTGATCGGTCAGTAGAGATAGGGGAATTGTCATCATTTTATTTGACTTTGCATTATATTCAAGTAAAGGGGAGCAATTTTGTCGAATTGCTGGAAGGTCGATATTTTTGCATAAGCGTATGATCGGTAGATTGTAAAAAAGTGTATGGAATGTGGTCGTTTTGAGCCGTTTTTACACATTCGGGAAATATACTGGGAATATCAAACCACGATGAGCTAAAGAAGCATGGGAAAACAAATATATCAACAGTAAAAAATATGTACAAACAAAAAACTCTACTAATAACCTAATCTTGATACAACGTTGCCAATCGAGACACAATATTTGGTAAGCTGAAAATTATATCAAAGTTCATGATTTGTATGGTTTGAATCCCATAACCATTTTTGGTATTCCGCAAAGGTTGTAGAAAAAAAAACTTTTGAGATATTTAAATTAAAATTATGATAGTTAAGATTATTCTCAAATTTTAAAAAGTAATAAAATCAAGATAGTTCCTCAAAAGAAACCTAAATTATCTTCCTTGTTAACAGTAAATATTAACTTATTTAGATTTTAAAGAGATATTTAGAATTTTAGGAGTGACTTATCATTATGATACGATTATTTACGATACATTATTTTGAGCACTGTTTCTATTGAAAAAAAGCATTTTGTATGCTCAGTACGTATGATTATTTATTTTGTAGCGTGTTTTAATATTCCATATCCAGCTGTTTTAGACTTACGGTAGTTTTAACAGCTAAATTAGAAAATTAAAAATCAGCTTATTTTTAATTAATTAAGTGCTAATAATTATTTACAAAAGGTTTTAGACTATTTATATTTTAAGTTCATTTATATTTGTAGTTTAAATTGCCTCTCTAGTAGGTTTAGTAGGTAGGTTTTCCTAGTAGCTTTTTCTCTAATAGGTTTTAAGTAGGTTTTTGTCTTGCTCTGTCTGTCTCTTTCTTTCTTTATTCTTTCTCTTCTTTGTTTTCTCTTACTCTATTTTTGTATTTCTTAAATCGTTTTGCAACCATGAAATATGAGTAATTTTTCCAAAAAAACAAGCAGTCATAAACTTTATTCGTTTATTCGTTATAACATGTCATAAAATACTCACACTGGTTGCAGTACTGTAGTAATAATCCCAATTCTGATCTCCACAGTATTTGCACAATGCTCATCGATTGGCTGTTTGATCGAGTGGATTTTATTTAGGCGATGTTTGCCTACGACGGAGAGGGTGCAATTTGTAGCACCCTTAGCGTCAAAGCGCCATTGCTACATAACGGCGTGGCCATCGGTATGACGGGAAGATCGTTTTCCGAGCTATTCGTACCGCTGCTACTGCATGCTGCCTGTTAGCTACACTCGATCGCGTTGAAGCGTGCAACTTCGCACTCCATCCGCTCTGGTCACCTCCTATTCTCACGCTCCGAAAGGGGTGGAAATAAGGTGGAGCATCGATCCGCGCTCACGTACACACTTTAAACGGTTCCAAAGATTATGCGCAAGTATTGGTGGATCAGCGCACACTCGAGATGATCGTGTCTATGGCATGTTGCAAGGAGAGGGGAAAAAGATTTAATATAAAGCGCAAAGTATATAAGACGACATTAGTGTGCAGTGTTTGGGTTTGGAGCTTTCATTCGGAGATGGTTAGGTTTCGGCAATGCTGCGATTGGACAGAAGTGTGCGTTAGCACGATCAAAAACGGATCGATTTCAAAAGGTGGTGAGCGTCGTGGTTGGGGCCACTTATGTGCATGGCTTGTTCATATGAATAAGATAGTGGGTTATTTTTTACTGAAACACCTTGACATAACAACCATACCATAAACATAACCATTAAATCAAATTAAGACATTTGTTCGTACCCGTTGTTTGTAGCCTCCGGAGAGTTGATGGTAGTAGCAACCTTTTTTCTCGTAGCAGGGTTCGTTCCTGTGCACAATAAATGTATTTGTGTGTGTGTGTGTATGTGTGTGTGTGTGTGTGTGTGTGTGTGTGTGTGTGTGTGTGTGTGTGTGTGTGTGTGTGTGTGTGTGTGTGTGTGTG
>KI915046.1:4408806-4512465 GCA_000473445.2 Anopheles farauti | reverse complement strand
TGTGTGTGTGTGTGTGTGTGTGTGTGTGTGTGTGTGTGTGTGTGTGTGTGTGTGTGTGTGTGTGTGTGTGTGTGTGTGTGTGTGTGTGTGTGTGAAGCTTTTCCTAAAATCACTGCTTGCTTGATGCTTGTTAAAGCATAATTGTGCCTGGAAGTATATCACGTTTGATAATCACATAAAAAAGTATTTGCTACTAACATTTTGCAACTAATCCCTTGCTCAATCAACGATTGGCTTATGTGCTAAACCACGTGGTCGTGGCGTCCGCGGATAGAGCGACGTTTAGATGGCATGACGAGCTTTCGCAACAACGGTATTGACAAACGAGAGAAAGTAAATGGTTGCTATAAAATCGAAACGTTTGATGTTAAAATCCTTTGGCAGGCAAGATAGCAGTATTTGGTCTCTTAACCCACCATTTAATTCCGTCAGTGTATCGGTCAACACAAAGGTTTTTGCGTAGGTGAAAAAACCAGAATCAAGACTGGGATTACAACCGGCTTAAGGCTAAGTCGATCACCAAATCCAATTTAAGTTTGTTGTTATCTCGTTACGGACGCTTCTCGGTGCGTAGTTTTCACGATTCTGGGTTTCGCCTGCGTGAAGCATTGTTGCAGTCAGGATTTGCGAAGGCTTTTCTCTTGATATTCGTGCTCTGCTCTGCTACCGCTTTGCCTACGGGATACGCTTGTTTTGAAATTGAATTGAAGCGAAATTTGTAATCTTCTTACGACGGAGTACCGTTCTCGCCTCGTAACCCGGACAGGGAGAATACGACATGTTCCATCCTTCGACAGTTTTCTTTTTCCAAAAGCCTTGTTCTTAACGGACAGAAGGAGCTGAAGTTGAAGATTTCCGCTGGAAGAAAAACAAATACCGCAAAGAAATAAATCCGACAAAGTCAGGGTAAACTTTAGGGTGACTTTTGGGAGAGTCACTGGCGATGGAACATCTTTCGTGGTGGTCAATGGATATTTTACAGTATATCAAACTGCGCTTAGAGAAAACTAATAAAGAGGCGGTGGATAATCAGTTGCACGATATCGTTTTTAACCACGAGCGAATTATGAACTATTTTATGCGAATGAGCAGGCATCAAGGCACAGCTTCCGTGAACGACCGCAAGGGATGTAAATTTGTGGCCAATGGGTTCAGTCGAGAATTCGTTACGTTTGTCTTTGATGTCGATCCGTTACTGGCATGGGCTGATTGATTTATAGCCGCCAGTGGTAAGAAGATTCAGAGGGAACTTGGGAAGCTACGAAGATACAGCAAGAGTTTAGTGTACGTTTGGCCGTTTGTCACGCTGGCATCGAGCTGCACTGTCGGATTAGCGTAATGAGCAAGAAGGTTTAATGATGTTTCATCGTTTATTGACTTTTGAGACGAGTTTCGCATTTCAGACCGTTTGACGACAGCTGTCACACAATGCTTTAAAGTTTGCTTTTTAAAATTTAGATGATGAAGCTCATGTTTGTTATTATGACAATATTATATTTTATAGCTTTAAATTTTCATGCAGATAGTAAAAGATTAAAAAAAAATAATGCCTTAAAAATGATTACTTACAATTTAAAAAATCATTTGAATTATGTCAGTTTCGCTATGGCGCTAAACAATTAAATGAATTGTTCGTTCTGGATTCATGAATATAGTTTACCATTAAAGAGTATAAAATAAAATAATCTCACGATCATGTACGAATATCAAAATAATTCGCGTTCATGAAAATCGATGCATTGATTTCGTACACAAGTGGCAATAATAGTCATTGTTTTCAGTTCTCTTTTCGTGCAAAAGTGTCGACGATGGAACAATCGTGTTATGAATAAGCTTGCAAATTGTTTTCACCTCCATTCTCTGAATGGTACGTACTCGGCGCACATATTCGTATTTAAAGTTGCTTTTCAAAGAACTGTCCAGATGAATCCTGTTCTCAAAAACGGGTCGCTGGTATGTTGCGCGTTTTTGTGCTGTGTTATTGTGATTGTTTTATATCGCCAATCGCCCCAACAAACGATCCAGAATGGACCGCTTCGTGATCGGATTGGTGTGACTGGTAACGGCAAGAGCGATGACGGTAATAACTGCGTGGAATTCATATTCAGGCATATGAATTGTCCATTTATTTGTTGAGCTCGTTCGATTAGTCATGCCGGGAGGAAATGAGGAGTAACCAGGTAAGGTGTTTAACTACAGCTAGAGAATCTATAGAAAGGGGAAATTCGCGATAGCAGCAACAAACGTATCGTCTGCACTTTAAGCGTATATTGCCGCATGCAAGTAAATGCAAAGTCGTGCCTAATAAATCATAAGCCAACCAAAGAAGCATTGCTTTCAAAATGGTTGTTCGCAAACTGCTGCAAATAAAAGTGAACGATCCATACACCAGTCACTAAATTAAGAATGTTTAAAAAATCTCAACAAAACACTTTTAGAATTAGCAGCGCAAAGCATTCGTTATGTTTTATTTTAACCATTTGGATATTGAATATCGGTTATAAATTAGTGTTTCTATTATTACTATTGGTGTGCATTAAATAAATAAATTTTTAAATCTAAGTAATTATCATTATACAAATAGTTTAATATGTGCCAAATGCTTATTTTTGCTTTTGCGTGGTTGGTCGCTTCAAATATTTGCCTCTACCATCTTGTTCAATTGTTTCAATTTTGTCGAGTAAAGCCTTATTGGAATCGACCTAAAGCATGTTTGTGCAGATATTGAAACTGAAAGGGTTTGTAGCATACACCAACTTGATGGTATGGACTCGGCGCACATTCAAATGCATGCAGTACATTTTCATAATCAGGCGACAAAACCCGCTCGATCAGCAACGCTCGTGCGCTAGGTAGCTTGCGAAGGCTGGACATTTTTGCACTGGGAGAGGCTCCTATGTGTTCCCGCGCAATGCACGGAACTGCGGTAGGCAAAATACATGCAGCAAGGCATGGCCAAGGAGTGTTCTGTTTGGTCGCCCTCCCCAATGAACGACAATCGTGAGGATAGGTGGAAATGGAAAACAAATAAATTGCAAAAACGTTGGCTTGCAAAACGGGAGAAAAAGGTATCGCAAGTTAATAAAGACATTACAGTCATGCTGCCAACTTGGCGTCTTGGCGTTTGTGTTGGATAGAGGATGGTGCCGGCATGGCAAATTTGGTGGTTGATGCAGGAGCAGCGGGACCAGAACGGGCGCATTGTTGAAACTTTTTAACACAAAATGTTTATTGCTGTAACTTGCGACTGACTTTCGTGTGCTGTGGAGCTACCGATTTAGTTTGGTGACAAGGCAAAGCGCGACAGGGTAGGTAAACAATTTTGAGTTCAGCTCATTGCGCTTTTCCACAGTTCACGATTGTTACTGCACGACTCAGAGTATAAAAAAACAAAGGAGTGATGAGAGAAAAGAAACTTTGCTTTTAAGAAATACTATGAGTGTGAGTCAGATAGAAAAGATTCGAAGGAATTTTGAAGCATCTTCTTCTAAAACCATTTTTTTAGAAATTCAAATGATGTAGTGCTAAAAATGGAACTATCAGAAATGATAGAAGAATATTCCATGCAGGATTGATTAGTATGGCGCTGGGGAAATGAAGAATCTTAAAAAGTTATGTTTTGACCTTATATTGGCTTAACATTAGAAGTATTTAAAATAATGGGTTTCAATCAATCATAATCAAAAGCAAGCTTTTTATTGTACTGCAAAATAACACTCATTGGGTATGAAAATTATGAAATAATCACAATAACAACGAAACTGTAATTTTTCTAATAGATCTTCATATGCTTATTTTTTTATTTTACTATGGTAATTTTTCTATAATGTTGGAACTAAATTAAACATTACACTATTCTATAGCGGTCTTTGATAATCCAAAAATCTAAAAATAATATTGTAGCCGACTATAATGAATGTTGACGTACCGGTAAATGTTAATAATAGTGGACATTTTTGCCATTGCTTTGCCAGCCAACTCTATGTTATTTCTTGCACATAGTCTTTTCTACTTTAGGTTTTTTTTAAATGCATGTATGGTGTATAGGCTATGCGTTTTTATATATGGAATGATATCATCTCAAATACCGAAATCTGATCAATTTGGCTTCATTGATAACTTACAACGCATTTTACACAGTAATAAGTGATGTTTTAATGGATAACTATCTATTCAATGACCCAGAGATGCACAAGGAACTTAACCGAATAAGACATTGGATTTGCAACTGCATCGTTGACATTATGTTACTTGGGGTTTTTTGGGGCCGACCGTCCTTCATGCAAAGCTGGTTACAGACGCTTAGGTTAACATGGGCACGAATCATAAAAATATTCCAATCTCTTTTTGAACTTCTTTCCGTTAGGCGTTAGCGTGCATTCGTTCAGAAGCAAATGAGTAGTATAAGTTAATAACTCTACACTGATTTATCGTTCTATGGTACGGGCCAGCTGCTAGGGCTTGACTCAGCGTTCATATTTGACCATTTGTAGTTATTTCGACTCAGACGCAAGATCCTCACCGAACTTGTTCTGCGCCTGTTTTTAATGTTCTTCCAACGATCATTCGTGATCATCGCTTTGAATGTCGCCGAGGGTGAACTAATAAAATCATATATTATAAGGTATGAATAATCGATACGCCACTATTTTGAGGAGGATCCACGAACTGCGGCATGCATTGGTGTTTGGAGATATGCAAAAGAGAAAAATACGTTTTTCAAGCCTATTAGAGGTTTATAAAAATCTAGAACAAGTCATGTTAAAGACACCAAGCGTGTGGATTGAAATTGTTTCTTAAAGTTCTAATATTGGAGTTAAATCAAACCTTCCATTTCATTTATTTTTTCAGTTGATCAAAATCTGGGTATAAAAAGCAAGCCGCCATGGTGTTAATGTAGGATAAATTTTTGGAAGCCGATAAGCGCTGATTTATTCTTCATCGCTTTCTTCTGATACTCCGAAATGTGTTGCTTGTTTCGATCGATATGGCTACCGGATCTTCTTCATATGATAATAATGGCTTTCGGCAACCCGTGGTGCAACACCAGCATAGCTAGAGATCCCGGATGAATTCGGAAGTCTGGTAGGCGCATTAGCCGATTGGTAGGGTGGTCAGCGATTGTCGATCGATCGAGAATAGATAGCAAATTTACGAGTGTTTGGACACAGTCATGTTTTTGGAAACGATGTCCAATAACTCATAATTAGGCTAGAGATTTCGTATCTATGTTTGGGATGAGCGACTCTCTACCTGCGCCGAACGATTCCATGTTCCCATATCCACTTCTTAAACTTTCCCCGAAGGATCGAAAGAGAGTTGCTCGTTTGGATTGTGGCTGTATGCATAATATTTGCACTGTCAAGGTGGTCAATGTAGCACGCGTTAACCCGACTTGCTGACTTCCTGGTGTGATAAGTCGGGTCAGTCGATAATCCAATCAGCGATCCCATCGCAAAGCGGATTAGATAAAGCACGTGGTTGAAGCCTGTTCACAGAAGCGGTGATGGGTATAGAAACCATGGGCTATGGGTTGGTTGAATTTTTGAGGGCGGTCATGTAATAATTAGATGTAACGCCTTCATAAAATGTGCTGTTCGGGCACCCCGTTCAACATACGATTGCTACAAGGGTGCCATAAGCATACACGGTTATGCATACACGTGTGGAAATGTGGAAATTGTGAACAAGATTGGGAATTTGTACCTTACCTGATTCGTTACCTGATTCACTGGTAAGGCTTTGCTACGTACATAGTGAAATGAAAAGGATTGTTGATTTATGACTGCAATCGTCAGTGGAATTCAATTTCCATAATATTTTATGTCTTCTATTCATGCACGGTTCGTGGTATAGATTGCTGATTTGTCAGCATAACATTTAGCTTAATCTTTAAAACCCAACTACATAAATGGTTCATGAATATGTTTTGTACGGTTCTGCACTGGCAAATTTTCTCACAAGGTATCGAAAATGCATAGTTGTTGAAATACTTTTACAAAACTTGTAACAGAGTAGCAAAGTTGTTTTGTAAATATGAAGGTATGTTTTATTTATGAGCTTAGTTATTTACTTAAAAGTCGGAAATAAAATATCTGAGAAACAAAAATTAGGAAACACTCAGCCAGAATATGGAAGTGCTCTTACAGCACATGTTTAATATATGTCAAAATTATTCGTATGAGAACAATGAGAACAATTAAAACGAGGATAATTTTCTAAATTTTAAAACAGAAACTGTTTTAACTATTGAAGGTATTACATTTTAACCTTTTTTTGTAGCAGACTATCATTAGGATTAGTTGATTTGTTTATTTCTAGTCACGCGCTTTTCACATAGATGAATATCAGGAATCGCCGTTCTTAGACCTCGATTTTCTCGAGCGTTTATGATGCTTAAATTGAGTTGGATGCCTCTCATTCCGATATCTTTAAGTTTGATGATGATAATCACAACTCATAAAGCGATTTTCCAATCAAACTGGGTGCTGCTTAAATCGTGGATTGAGCCCACGAGAAGAGGCTTCGCGAAAGCGACGGCTTCCGCAATTTTCTTTGCATCCCGCTGTAATGTGGCTGCACAAGGATAATTTCCAAGTGGTTAGCCGGGTGTAGTGAGAAGAGTTGAAAATAACGGCCGCTGAGTGATAGAGAGATAGAGCGGGCGATTTATCGTCATTATCGCAAGTGCCACCACCGCCTGGATCGTGTCGCGCCTTGAGCCTTTGTCGAAAAACTGTCTGAAGCAGCTAGCGTCGTTGGGGATGCTGCAGTCTATCCTATCGTTTGCAATCAAAAATGTGTTGAAAAATTTATATAAAATCATTAACTTTGATCACTGTAATCAAGCGTTGCAGGGCGCTCTGATCGTTTGCTATGTGCAGGGAGCGTAATTTGGGACAACGACAGGGGCGTTGTAGATGGTGGCCGTGGAAGGTTCACAGTTTTTGCCGATCCATTAACCGTGGGCAGCGATAACGGATTGATTGCTGGCTGTGTTGACTGTCGCTCTAAAGTCAGCCGAAAACATAAGTTCACAGGGCTCAAAAAAGAAAAGAAACTAAGAAAAACAAAATTTGACGAGGTTTCGAAGAAGCTGTCAGGGAGAATCGAAAAGCAATTGAGCCAACTCGATCGATTTATCGAAGTTAAATTCTTTGACAGAGTCGAAAAAACCGAAGCGTGTATTAGAAGCACAATATGAAAACATATGCTGTTGCTAAAATGTTATTATAATTGCTTCTAATGAAACGAAGAGCGATTTCATTTCACTATTTTTTCAGGAGAAAAGTCTCCTGAAAAGTATTCATTTGATCAAAAATATATATGTAACAAACATAAAAATTGTTGTAGAACAGGATAGAATGATAAATAGACTCTTATCATTTAACCCAGGCCTAGTGAATATCGTATCAATCTTCTGCGGTGTTGTAATTTGTGATCTTCGACCATAAAATTACATTATTAAATTTGTGATCGCGGGAAAATTGATCGTTGCCTTCAACGACTCGCGTCAGTCCGGACCAGCAATTTAACCTTACGTCGGGGCGAGCACGTTCATTTTCTCATTCACACAAGTGCCTAGCAGTATTCACGTGAGCTTCTCATCATATCGAGGAAAATAGTAATTTGCGAAAATTATACTCATCGTTAGCCGTTATGAATTGATTTGACGAATTTTGAGAATGATCGTTGTTCCTCGCTGTGCTGAGAAGAATTAAACTGTTCACACATGGGCCAAACACCAATCAGCGCATTAACGGAGAAAGCTTTTTTTTATAAAATCGTGCAGAATAGAAGCACGTTACCTGATTTTAATAATAGATTTTTTTTTAAATTATGATGATGGCTGAAACCCACGCTAAGAGCAAACATGTTTCTCAAGTAACCAAATGCCGGCAATATGCCGTTGAGTAATATACACACATATACGTTCAACTATATGTGATGTTGATATTCCTATTGGAAATGGTTGCTTTTTATGATGTATAATTTTAAGATGATTGAATAGTATCTTTTTGTGCTCCCTTTGCAGGAAACCGTTTATTGTCATATTAAATGGCCATAAACGATTATCGGTTCCGCGCATGTTTAGATGTATATATTAATTAATCCTAGTTAATAGAGTAAACAATTGGACCGACAAAATTTGTTGAAGTATGCTATTCAGAAGGCATTGGTAGGTTTTTTCTTCTTACTTAGAAGCAAATGTGGTCAGTGTGAATCGATGGAGCTATAAGTTTCTTTCATGATTGCCGTCAAACAAATGCCGCCAATGGGTTGCCTTGAAAACATGTCCAAACATCGAGAAGCTGATCAGTATAGCGATAGGGTTACTCCATCAACAAGTTATTCGTCAAAATAATCTGTCATCAAAAACCAGAGCTATGGCGCTTATCAAACACAAGTTATTGTCACAAATAGGGCTTTGATTAACCAGCACGTTGTGTTAATACAGAAATTTTTTTTTCGTAAATGCTAAAAAATATCGGTCACAGCAACAAACCTATTCCAGTAACGCTTATCACTAGCATGCTCTTGCTCCGGAAAAAAGCACGCTTTCAACGAATTTCAATTTCTCCTGTAATTTACGCTAATTAGCTCATGCTCAATTAATCATTCGGACCACTTCAAAGTCTTGACCACAGTCGAGGATGCGCTGACGTCACCATTGTCACCACGTATTGCTATGCAACAATACTTGATCTGTACAAACTTGATGAACCGTACAACTTGACGATGAGTTTTGAGATTTGTTTTTGTGTGCTCTAGAACGGTTTGGTTTTTAGAAAGCGAGCCAAAAAAGGAATACGTTTGAAAAATGCCGATAGTGACCAGGGATTTCGTTAGTTGGTGTTAATGAATGGAGGAGATTGCTCATGAACCCGTGGATTATTTAGACCATGTTGTTAAGGTCGAATGATTTGGAATGGGTGAAGACTGTCACATCCGCGTATGGGAGAAACCATAATTGCACTTATTACATGGGTTTCTCAGATTTAACCTTTCTGAATTGGTGCAATATATCTCATGTTTGTAGCTGTGATTTCTACTCGTAGTTTTAAAATATGTAAAGTTTTTTTAATAAAATACAAAGAGTGGAAACACTACTAGCTAGGAAATAATATCAATGAATCGAATCGCGCTTTGAGACTCGTACGTTACGTTCACAAATCAGCCTTGAACCATCATTTGTATTAGCGGCACGATTGAATAATTAAGACCACAAGTTCAATCAAATTGACACTAATTATCAGTTTTATGCACCAGCGATAACCCACTGAAATGGATCCGCTCAGCAAACATAAGGCGAAATGAAGCGAACAAGCCATCGAAAGTGAGCCAAGGAACTGGATGTCGTGAATCTGGCCGGATGAATCGATCATTAGCTGCATTGGTTCAACAACTGATAAGCCGCACAGTTTTTCAAACTGCTCATTATCATAGTATAGTGGAAAAATGAGTCCGTTCACTTCGAAAGCAAGTGGATTTGCGTCGCATTTTGTAGAAAAGAATATGCATGTTTAGCAATTTCCTGAAACGTGCGTCAAAGGAGATCCAATTTATAGAACTCTAATTTGAGCAACCCCAGTTATGGTGCAATCGTATCAAGCACGATGGATGTTTTCCTGCCGCACTTTTGAAATCGAAGCTAATAATCTCCCGTAGCCAGTCATTAATACCATTATCGATCAGAAGGACCAAAATTGAGTTTTTATCCTATTACTGCACACACCCTGTCCAGTTCACTTGGCTCGGCTCGACTGGCCTGCGGTTACAACGCGGCGCAAATTGACCAGCAAATTTGTTGATCGATTACCATCATTATGGAAACAAGGCGTTGGATCGATAGCGACAAATTGAATGTTGTGTAAGGATGCGGTATCATGGGAAAGAGAATAAAAAACTGTACCGAAGAAGTTTATGATGAAAAAAGTTGATTTCGGTTTAAACGATGAGATAATGAAACGAGAGATAAGGAAAAAGTGAATTCGCGAGACAGAGAGAAAATGTAAGTAGCTGGCGAGTACGGGAATGAGTAAGATAGGGTGTTTAATGTTTCTTCAAAAAGAGAAGTTTAGTGTCTAGGTTGATTGTACAGGTTTTAGGCAATATTTTACTGTGTGTTTTATAGTAAATGTATATAAGTTTAAGTACATGTATATATTACGGGTATTCATTTGCCAGTCAATCGAATAATTCGAGATATCTTGGGTGGAAAGCTTGACCGATCTGAAAATTAACATAATGATATGTAGTAATCAGCATTGATGAAAAATCTCGTTTCCTTGTAATTGCGATAGCTTAATGAAGATTTTAAGCTAAAAATTTACTCTATTTATCAGCACTACATGCTTCCGATATTAAATTTGGCTGATCGGAAAGATAAAATAAGTATAATACTAACACATTGGAGTATCTTAGTATTATAAATAGATCGTTTTTAGTGTTGTTCGTTTCAGAGCATCCATTTGAGATGTAAAACCAAAGCGTGGGATCGTCGCGGTGGTCATGTACGAAAAAGCACTTACATCCCTTGTTGTGTTTGGTGCGTTTGGATAATTTCAAATCAAACATTCATAATAACGTAATTAGCACCTCCAGTGCTACCACTATGCCTTCGCTGTTGCTGCCGTTGAGGCTGCTGTATTGATTCGGTGTGTGTGGTCCGCTTCCGGCGGCATCACTCGTCGGCGAGATTGCCGGATGTGCCGGTGTTGGCGCAATTATCGCATCGCCCGGCTCGAAGGTGCAGTGATGACGTGCTAAATGGCCATTGTTGTAATAGCGCGCAACACAACACCAGCAAACAATATAATTATTCAGCTTCAAACGCGACTGACGCGCTAATTGTTTGGCCAAACGCATGTCGATGCATTCGAACGCAACGATCGACGCGCACTGTATTTGCCGGTTAGGCTTTTGTACAGCGTTTCGAAAATGCAATCTGGGTAAGGATCGTGAGGTGTTTGTACCGGGTGTACAAATATACCCGTGTAGAGAGAAACCGCGTAGCTGCATCAGGCTCGTCAAGCAGCACGTTCAGTGTGCGCTACTTTCGGCACCAGCGGCAAATTAAGCTGTTAGTGCATCATCAAATTGACTGTTCATTTTGCTGTCTGGACGTGTTTTGGGGAGAAATCGTGCTATGTGTTTTGTCATCATTCTTCAACATGTGTGGGGGAACTGTAGTAAAAATGCACGTGATGTGGCTACCGGATAACATTTCGCACTCAGTTGATGAATACTGAATGTTCACACAATTCAACGTGCTCTTAAAATAAACGGTGTGTAAAACAAAATAGTCATCCGGCAGCATTTACCAACACGCAATGAAAGTTTAATTATATTAAAAAATGTTAATTATTTCAAATTCCATAGCTTAATAAGATTTTCAGATAATATTACGCACACATTACAGGTATAAAACCTATCAATATTTTTTACGTTCGTGAATATTTTACGCACACGCTTTTTTTTTAAATTTTGTTTATTTTGAGCGTGTACGTGTGTATTTTATACCTAGCAATGTTTTTTACGTGAGCGAGTGCCTAATATTATCTGAAAAACTTATTGAGCTATGTAGTTTGAAATAATTAACATGTTTTAATGTAATTTTTTTATTACGTGTTATTAATATGAGATATTTTTTACTACAACTTACATTGTGGTATTAAGAGAACATTGACAGTTCTTGAAATATTAAATAAGAATTTATAAACATCTTCAGTTGCATTCATAAGATCCGAACGCCATGTGGGTTTCGTGCGTGATTCGTCTAACAAATGAGCAAATATGTGAACAGTAGTTGTAACGTATATCTTTTTTCAATGCGTATGTTTACATCTGTTTATTCCTAGTGCTCTATCTTAATTTTAAATCTTACTCCTAGCACCTTTTTGTGGCCTAACACCAAATAGCGTGGCTCGATAGTTTATATCGCCTTTACCAGAATGATTGTTACGTTTCCTACCATTCTATCCCTGGCATGCTCTTCGCCCGGATAATTCTCGATCATTACCATGCTATTCACTTGCATTATACGTTGCTGGGTTCTCCTAGTTGTTAGCTATAGTTCTTGCTTCCTTATCCGACGGCTGGTCATCTGCGTCGAGTATGTATTGGTTTAACAGGCTTCCCTAAACACCATCCGGTGTGTGGCAACGAATGGTGGTCTTAGTCTCGATAGTGTTTACCATACGAATTTATAACTATAATGTTAATCATCATCCACACTCTTGAAAGCCAAGCAGCGTCAATCCATCGCATTGAAACTGAAAACGAATTGCCGACACACAAGCGAGCACAACTAGCACCCGAAGTAGAGAGCGAAGGGATCGTAGGCGAACAACAAACTATCCTTTGATGAGGACCTATTGTGTCGGGCGGAGGTTGGTTGCGTGCTCGGGAGAGATTGAAAATTTGGAGTTAATTGTTTGTTTGGTCGGTTGGCAGAGATTGCTGGAGATTCCAGGATGAAGGATTGCTTTTTTTATTGTTCGTGCTCATTTCTCCAGCACCCGGGACAGGATGACGCATGCTACGTCACAGTTCAACCGAACAAAAACAAACACATCTCAAGTCATGATCATCTGTCAGGCTCAGTTCATTGATTGTGTGTAGCAGCTCATTGATTCTTTCAGATGAAGCACGGGCTGCTCAATTACTGATTGTTTTCCTCGTGGATTAGCCAATGACATAGTGTGTGCTTAATGAAAGCTTATCAGTTGATGGTTTAATGAATCGCTTATGGAATAATATTGTTACAATATTCAGAGGAACGATGATCACGACGCAGCTGTAGATAGTTTAAAACTCTTTGCGCATGTTCTACAGTAAATAGTCTAGGGGAATGTACTCATTTTGAAACAGTATCAGTTATAGTTATAGTTTTATAGTTATTGTAAGTAATTTACAATTTACAAGTATTTTAACAAACGATAAAGCTGCAACAGAAAATCAAAGCTTTACTTTGAAAAATTTGTAAAGGCAAACAGGACGGGGCTAGCTACAAAATTTATAAAATCGATGTTTGGTTTACTTCTTCACCTAAGGAGGACGGTTTGTATGGAATGAATGTGCTATTATTGCATGCATGAACTTGAACATGAAAATGACTGACTTTTTGTCTAACCTAATTTTATGATGGTGGTATAATGTTATCCTTATCTAATGTTAAGTTTTTAAGTTATGCAAATATATTGGTTTGGTTGGAATGCTAGACATAATTTGTAATTTGAAGCGATATCTTTCTAGAAGTATCATCAACATTTGTGGCAATCGCTTACATTTTTTTAACGGATGATTTTATTGAATTTTTTGCTTTTTGTTTCTTGAAATTAAAATTATATACATACAACTTTATACATAACTTGGGTTAATTTATGCTGTCGCGCTAAGGATGTCCTTATTTAATTATTTAATGTAATTACTTTACAATCTGTTCGCCGTTTCATTGGATACGACGTCTACCAACCCAAAATGAGCAGAAGTAAACGAGAACTTTGTTGTGAATCGTGATTTGCTGAATTTCTCTCGACTAATCATACAAAAGACACACTCAACTGGTTTGACGCAGTCGCACCCTCCATCGGTCGGCCTGTAAATGGCTTACCATGATCACATGCATCATTTTGTAGCACCATTCAAGTGCTACACCTTTTGTAACATTTGAACAAAATTGCCCTTAAATAGGTTTTTAACTACAGCCAACCGTTTTACTCTCCCCTCGTTAGCGTGTATGTGTACACCGCAGCATCGGTTGCATTTATGCTGCAGTCTTTATGTATTCCTGACTAGGCAGGAAGTTTGCGCGGCGCGTGAGGACCACGGGTAGAAAGGGAAACTGACTCTACATTCGGCATACTGAAGGTAGCTTTGGGTGTTTGATTGTTATAAATTGTACAGTACCATAGTGTCGATCCTCTCTACCCCTCTTAACCTCTCACATCCCTTTCCGTATAAAACTAAATTCTTCAACTCTCGTTCTCACTCTTTTGTGTGGATCATTAAGCGAAGTGAATGGCGGATTTTGTCCTCAACCCTGCAGCCGGGCCGTCGCACGTCCTCATCGACCCGGCCGATGGTATGGACCGAAAGCAAAGGTCCTTTGCGAACGCATCGTTTAATCACCGTTTCGGGGTTCATTTTCTTCAAATGAATCAAAATAATAACGCACCGCGTTTCCCAACACGATCGACACGTTGCTCGACCCGTCGGGTTGCGGATCAGTTTTGTAGGTTTATCTGGCTTCTTTCGATGTTTTTCGAAGCCACATACCGTCTCGTTTGCACACAGCGAAACCAATCCCTCCCTTTCGAGGAGACCGTTTAATGTATCGTTGAAAAAAAGCGTTGGCTCCGAGTTTACGAGAGTGTAGTTAATTATAAAACGATGCTTGAATTGAGAGTTAATCTTGTTATATGCGCTTCCTTCCTCCGGTGTATCTGCGTGCCATATTTGATGGTGATGGGCGCATACTCTGTGGATGTAGGGAAGGGAAGAGAGAGCCAAACCGAGCCGGGTGTTATAATGGGCTTCTAGTTAATGATGCTAATAATAAATATTGAATGGAAAAGTCAACGCATCCCCGGAACGTGATCGTGGCCGAAGACTAAGCCAAGTCTGTGAAGGACTACATTACAGGAGCACAGATATTGGTGTGACTGTTGGATAATAATGGGTGAAAAAGCGACGAAATGCGCGATAGTGAGGCGTTTTAGGTTCGGGGTTAGGCTCGGCATTTAGCCAAGGTTGTCGTCACGTATGGCATGCATTGTTGATTGTGTAAGTGGTGGAACAAGAGGACACATGCTGTTTGGTTTAAGCATTTCCAAATGGAGAAATCGCAGCAGATGTTCGGTAGGTTAGGACAGACAGTATCATAGCACTGGGACGCGGGAAGGCTAATAAATAAATCGACCAACAGTGACTCCATGGCAGCAGTTGAAAGATTGTCAGACGATCGGATGCGGCTGCTGTTGCGAAAAGAACGTGCCATGAAAAATCGTTTAGAAAACATAATTTCGCAAAGCGTCATTTTCGGAGCGCTCGAAGCATGATTCTAATGAACAATTTTAATTAGATTCAGTTAAGCAAAATAAACAATTTTGAGTATCCATGTCTGTCCGTGCATGATTGGGCAATAAAACGTTTTTATTCTGTTTTATCGTTCGAGGAAGTATCACGGGCTAAGTCGAAGTTATTCCGACTTCAATCTTTCGTCGACCGGCTTCGAGCCAAATGCACCCTCAACTACACCCTAGTCTCAAATTTGTGAACCATTAAAAAGCCATTCCTAAAACTCATCGAAAACGAACGAATTGATATGCCGATGGAGCCAAAAATAAATTACACAGGCTCTGCGCATCGGTATCGTCCGGATTAGGTTTCACGATATTTTGGCGGGCGCTGAAAATTGCGACTCGTAAAAGTGCATGTTTGACGATTTCCTCACTAATTGGCTTCCGGTAGAAATGGAATTGGAAGCTCCCGATGAGAAGTCGTGGGGAACTCGAAACGCCTCCCCAGTCGCAGCATTAGTTGTAACCGATCATCCACAAATGGATCTGAAGAGTTGGTTGGGAACCATCATGCCCCAATAATCCATGTGGTAATGAAGATATTTGTCCGCTTAGCGAAGCGTAGCGAGCGTCAAGTTTTATGTGCACCGGTTCCAGAGGAATAATTAAGATGATTTGTGGCACGGGTTTCAGCACAGTACATGCGTGAACAGGATGTATGGTGAATGTATTTTAGGATCCTCCTCCAAACTCCATCAATAAAATGTCCAACCTCCAGACCAACAATTGCCCGAGACGAACACGAGGAGTGCTTCTATCACAGTTTATCCCTTCGAAGCATAATGTTTGAGAATGGTGCAAAAGCGCAAAACTCATAATGCATCGTGTATCGCTTCTTGACGTCGACGAGAGCTCGGTTTTATGGCCGTCCTGAAGTATCGGTCCGCCTGAAGCAGTAGTAAGAAGCCGGTGGTTGCAGCGGCATGATCAGCATGCATGGTCGGTGAGACATGCTGGGCGTGGAGAGACAATTTTACTACCGAATACTTCATTAAAAGGAAAACATGGCCATTTCCAACCAAACTCGTGAAGCAATGTGTTGCTGTCTGGGACAATTTAAGTGGGAGTTAAAAAGGTAGTAGAGCGTTCTGCTCGTAAAATTTTGCACGATAGTGTGCGAAATGATAAATAGCAAATTTTAAGCGGAAATAGTAAAACGAAACTGATTTGAACCAAGCACGTTTCATTAAATTATGAATTTTCTTGGACGATGAACTTATCCATTTAATAGACTTATTGTTCTTATTTTCAACAGCATATCTTCCAAACAAGCAGCTTCTATCTTCATGAGGGCATGCATCGAACCTAATATACGAAAAAGAAACTTGTTGGTAAAAACATCAACAAAACCCTCCGTTCAAGACGATGCGCAGCAGGATGCGACTGCGTATCGCACTTTGCGCAATTAAAGCACTTTTTGTTCGTTATGAGGTAGCAGACGATGGGTGCGAGACATTTGAGAGTCGTTAATGATGACGATTTGTTAATTGATCGTAGGCCGCAACGCAAACACGATGCACCCGTGTGCTTAATGTTTAATTGGCGACATGCGTAGGATTTGCGCAATCGCAGACTGCGTATACTGCTGATTTTAGCGTCTTTAAGAAAGCTGGTGTCCGCTGATGCAACCGTTCCATGATGCCTTTCGACTGTTCCAGAAGCCTAATCACAGCCTTCGGTCTAATTAAGCACGATTAATGAGGAGAGCGAGAGGAAGCGTATTTCAAGCTGGTCTTGCTCATGGTCACGCAGTATGTGGAAACCATTTTCTTTTCAATTCCCAAAATTGTAGCGCCTGATAAGGGCGTAATGATGGTGACAGGCAAGTGTCAAATGGGGTGCCGGAAATAATGATTTCTCCGGAAGCAGTGTGGATTTGCGAGCGGTTTTTGACGGACGAATAAGAAGCAACACAACTACGGTCAGCCTATCATCGTTGGTGCAAAGCATCGGTACGCATCTTGTGCAAGGTGTGAAGTGTCGTAACGTACAAACGAATAAGCTGCTGTAGTGCTCGAACCAGCCAGATTTGCAACGCGAAGCACTCGTCACCGTTTGGCAGTGCTTCAAATTACTCCTTATCAACGCCACAAAAATAACAGCAGCCCAATCATTAGCTCATCCCGGCGCGGTTGGCTGACTCTGTAAACAAAATGTGTGCCCCGCAATGTATGGCCTGTGTGATGTTCGATGAAAAAGTGTTGGACAGCTCGCCGATGCGATAATTACGAAACAACAGCCCTGGTAGGAAGCAATGGGCTGCAATGGAAAGGAAGTAGAAGCCAGCATCAACACAGTTAAAAAAACCCGTATACACACGTTCGAAGACAAATCAAGGTTCCGGAAAGTGATGCGGATCCGAAAATAAAACACAAAAAGCACAAGCACAAAACATACGGTAATCAAGCAATTAAATGTTATCACTTCGTAGCGAAAACACGGCTCAGCAGCGAGGCAAACGTTCGAATGATTAACGGAAACTACACCAAACAATCACAGACAGAAACAAGCCGTGGCACATCCATATGTGCCACAAAAAAGAGCGGTTCTGATGAACGCAGTAAAAATATGCTCTGCCGACAGGCGAAGAGTTGAGAACAGCACGAAGATTACGGACCGGTCCCGGCAAACGTGTTAGTGTATGAGTCTTGCGGTAAGGTCTTTCAGAGCGCCCCGAACTCTGATAGATCGGCTGCTCCGCGTGCGTACTGTTATCAGGCACAGTCGGGTCGTGGCGGGATGAGATTGAAATTAAAATTATTAATTGCACCAAATATAACGATGACTTCATCTCGTGTTATTTTGATTAGCGGTGCTGCCTGGTGGTGGACATGAATTTGCTTCATTTTAATTATTGCCGCAAACGTAAAATCGCACCACATGTCGCTGACAAGCGCAAGTGTGGATCAGGGTTGGTTCAACCACAATACGGGTTTTTTGATTTTGTAAAGAAACCGCCGACATGTTTCCTATCGCAAGTGATTTTGTTGAGCGTTTGACGAAGGTTTAAAAATACGCCCGACATTGACGTAATCGAGGCGTGTAAGAAACTGGAACGTTAATATACAATCAAATGAGCAAGGTTACCGCAATGTTTTAAATTAAACGTCAAACTTCTTGCAAAATAGCTCGGTTGTAAGCAAATACTGGTAATGGTACATGTGCATGCTTGTTTTATTCTCGTAGATCTCGTTTATTTATTCTGGTTTGTCGTTTGGTAGATGTGGATACGGCACCGGCAACCTGATTTGCAAATATTTTGAACATGGTCCGTCTCCTGGTTTCGTAGATTGTGCTCGTGACTTAGCTGTTGTGTGGTATGGCAAGATGTGTGTTGATTGTTGTTGGAGTAGTCCTAATTTTCAAACGAATCTAACGGTTTTACTTCAGATTTAACATCGTTTTATATTTACTATTTTTTACTTTTACTGTGGAGAAGTATTATGAGTATCTTTTATGATATTTCGACAGTTTGTCGAAATAAAAAAAAACAGTAAATAAACAGTAAGTAAAAAAAAAAATAGAAAATTAATTTTAAGACACTTTTTGTTGTGCTCAACATACCCGGTTGCAATGCGCACGAAAGACCCTAAGAATTACCGGAAAGGACACGAGTATTTTTATAAATCGCGGAAGTGTATGAAATCCTGAGCTTTTTAAGATAGTGAGCCAAAATCAGTTTTCTGACGTTACAATTCGTCAGACACTGAAAATAATTTCCACATCTTTGGCATTTGTAACAAAACTAAAACACAGCATGTTTTTTTCCATTTGTGCGCTGTCAACTTTATGTGTTTTTATGTCGGATATTTTTAACCACGCAACCAGCTATGTTTGCCTAAAGTATCTCCTTCCCACGCAGAAAAAATCACACCTAGCTAACAACATCAGCCGTTGGAGGCCGAGATTTGCAAAATGTGCGACTTTTCTCACGACCAGTTCGGAAACGACAATTTGCAGCCAACAAAACAACGCAAGCGTTTGATCGCCGAGTGCAAAATTTCCTTCTCTGACTGTTAAAGAGTTATGTCAACGTAGAAGAAGCAAAAAAAAACACAAACGGCAGCACCGTACAAACCTTACCCCTTACGAGGTACGGCTTGATTCGTATCAGAGTGCTTCGACGTTTGCTAGTGGTGAATCGATGTTAATTGATTGTTCGATCGGAGAATTCTTTTACAGAGCCGACAACTGACCTAAAGGTTGTCATAATTCATGCCACGACGCCTCAAGGTGTTCACTTGCGTGTGGCTCAGAAGCGGTTTTGGGTTTCAATGTGCAAAAACATACCTGTTTAATTACGTATTCTTGGAGAGAAGGCGTAAGTTCTTTAACAATCGAACCCAAATTAAATGGTGCGGAGAAAATTGTTGCTTTCGGTTTTCAGCTTGCAAACGTCAGAGACCCTTTAAACATCGGTCCTTCCCGCGGCGCAGGAACAAGGCACTCGAGTATCTCTTAGATAGGTTCAAGCACTCGCTCCGGGTTGTCATCCTTCTTGTCCATTGTTTGCGACAATGACCTGGTTTTTTTTGTTGGACCTCATTATTTGGTCTGAAACTGGCACCTTTTCATTTGTACGAATTCAGCAGAGCAGCGAATTCGTTGCGAACACTACACAGGACGCCGGCAATGTTTTGTTTGGTGCACTAATTTGCTTAGCAAACCCTCACCCGCACTTACCAGAAGGCATTTCAGGCAGGTCAGATGCTCTTTTTCGTTCGTTGTGTTGTGTTTTGTTAACGCTGTTGCGCCTTTCTGGATTGTTGACCGGTCGTCCAAATTTGGGAATGGTTTTTTTTACTCTTTTTCGGTTGTGAACCCATCGCTTGGAACGTACCCTGTTCCGACAATAAGCGTGGAGGGCTTCCCGCTGGCTGGGCAATCAATTTCCAATACAAACTGACATGCCGCCCTGAAAGCACCCGGCACCCGGGCGAACCGATGACAAACGTCCCGAGGCCGGGTCTGCAGTTTTGATTTTACCAACTGCGCCAGAACGTGGAGGCAGCTGTAAACGGGTTCCAGCGGCTCGAAGGTTATTTAAAATCGTATTAATTTAATTTATTGATCAGCAGCGATTTAAGTCACCTCGGGGGCCATAAATTATTGTTTATTAATAACGCTTCACCCGTGCCGATTTTGTTGTGTGGCGGTTTCACCGAAGCGGTACGAGGTTAGGCAGCCTTCGGAGCTTCTTTGTCACGTGTTTTTACTCGCTTGCCTGTATGCTCTCAATGGTATTCTAAGAGACTGCTTGGCATGAAAGGTGTGCTTGATAATCGCCTTCCACTGCTCGGAATTAGCTTCTTGGTGTTGCCATATTCGACCCGCCACGCTATCGACCATATGCGATGCGTTGTCCCTTTCATCTACATCGTTGACCAAGGTACCGGAGGCATAACGGCACGAGCTGCAGCAATGGATCCGAACGGAGAGCTGATGCAAATTTGACATAAATTTAATTTGCTGACATCGTTAAATAATTTTGAATTTTTATGATAATTTATTAGTTATTGTAGTGCAATTAGCGGATTCGCAGTCGGATTGGCAACGTAAGAAGCTTGTCCATCCCACGGATGTGTGGAGTAGTTATGGATATGTAACGAGTGTAAAGGGCGGATCTAATTAGCGAGAACCGATGAAATTGGAGTGAAATAAGAATAAAAGGAATCATTTACGAGCGGATCATTCACTGCTTTGATCAATTATCAAGTACCGAGAGCCTACGAAAAACTGCTCTTTAATCTGCTTATTGTACGAATTGTGGAGCGTATTAAAACGAAATTGAAACCCATTTAAATTTTTATTATTACTTCATGCTCATCCTGTACAATATCAGGATGAATAAATATTTCAACTCGAATAAGTAATATTATACTTCTATAATACATATTTTACTATTTTAAATTTGTCGATGTAAAACCACGTATCTAAATGTGACATAAGATTCCATTTGAAATTATTCTAAACATTTCAAAACCAGCCAATCGTTGGATTTTTCTCTGCATATGATCAACCATGGTGGTGTTTTAGTTGCGGTGTTAAACAGTCGCACGAGGGAGTTAATAAATCATTCCTAATTTTAGCCTCGGTCCCGTAACCAATTTGACTCAGGCTGAGAGTAACGCTTTAGCAATGCATCCTCCGATATCCGTCCGTTCGGTCACAAACGAAAGGCGTCACGGAAGGCCTTCGTCGCAAGAAAAACACGCACTTCATAGGCACAATCCGTGAAATTTAACTATTTTCTACGCTATTCGACGCTACCCGTATGCATTGCGCGAGCCGTTCGATGCCGTCGGGATAATTATCGCCACATTTTGAAGCCGGCGCCAAGGGCGTGTCCTGCCTCGTGTCGGAGAAAACCGTGGCTGGAGTGTAAGTATGATATGGCTGTGTGCACGATTAGCGCCTTGTGTCTGATCTGCCTGCTATAGAGACTTAGCAACTCTAAGGATCTTTTGGGAGATACAGTCTTGTAGAATAGTTGCATAGAACGTTGATGCAACATGATCCGCCGAACAAGTGCGTAGAGACGTTGGCCATAAGTCACCAAAACAACGAACGAAGAGCTTAAAGAAATCGTAATGTTACAATAAGGCAAACGCTAGAGGCGGCTCTTTAGATCGTCTATTACATTGTGGACATGGTTTAGCAGCTTTTTTTGGTGGATTTGGGCGAGCGGCGAGCAAAGTGGGTGTAAAGATGATCCGATGATTTATGTTGCGGTCAAAACATATGTTTCTTAAAACCAGTTCAACACGGTTCAACCTTGGTCAACTTTGGAAACCCACCACTCGCGTTTCAAACTTATGGTCAGTCACGGTATATCGCAGTTGGACGGAAACAATTTTCTCGATCGCGTATTGCAGATCCTTTTCACATACTAATGTGGTCGTTATCCTAGCCATCAAACAAATGTTAACGCAGCGCAATATGGCGTGTGCAATAGTTAATGTAGTTCCAAACTGTGCACCATTACTCAGTAAACCTGTCAAATTGAAGGCTGTATTCGTACCCAATTTTGTGTCAATCTTTATTTCTACGAAATCTGCAAAGCGTATGCTACGACGAGCGTCAAATGTACCGCCAAAGACATGCCGGCAATTAATCACTACTCTAACTTTTGTTTTTTTCCCCCGAGAGCTCTCAGTGGTTGGAGTCAAATTACTTGAAACCCAGTAATGTTGCAGCGAAACAAATGGATACGTTAGGAAAACGGCGTGAAGCTTTTCGAAGCAAGTTGAAGCCCACAGATTTCGTAGACAAGAAAATGTAAACGTCTGAAAAATTCGGCTATGCAAAAGAAAGGAATTAGAAACGATGAAAATGATAGCATTTGTACTATCTTTGTGTTAGAAATAAGTAACCATTTATTGCAGCTGGTACACTTTTACAAATCTCAACTTTCAACAAACTATTCTTGTGAAATAATACTCTAAAAACTTTTAGAACACATGATGCCATATCGCTTATCAATATGCTGTGACTTTCGTTGTGTGTTTTGCATCATTACTGGGGGTCTTATTGGATTTAATTAGCATATCGTTGCACATATCGCCATTTCGGATCTGGTACATTGAAGGCAATCCATGTTCACTTAATTTACAAACGTTCCTAATCAGCACCAATTATTACGCTCTTCATGCACATACTGTCCTTTAACCCTTATCAGATTACCCAATCTGTCAATCATACCAGATGGAACGCTGGTTGCTGCAGGTCGGCAATGGTGTTTGTTGCATTGTCTACTGCTTGATCTCATGAAACTGAATAAACGGAAGCGTCGTTGGTTAGATTGATGTTTATCGAGGAATGGTCGACTGGTGAGTTTTAATGGTCCAACGCCTTAGAATGGTTTGTTGTGTTTCGTTTTCAAAATATGAGGGTTTCTCTAAATAATCTACAACAAATGGGCTATCGCGTTGGAAATCATTGTTTTGAAATAATATTTTGCCAATCCTTACTGTCCGATATTCTAAAAATTTGTGCCTCCCCGATGTTTCAGCGTTGAGGACAGTTGCAAAGCCACCAGCATACAATTTTTCAAGAGGATTTTCATCGCACAGAACAAAACATCTCGTTAGAAGCGGATTACGATCGGAGGTCGCTGATAACGAGCGAAAATAAAAGTGACTGATAGGACACGAATCACCATGGCTTCACCCTGCGCAATTTATGTTGAACAAACAATGCAGGGTAAAAAAAGTGATAGAATGAGAGAGTCACTGTAAATGATGAAACAAAACATAAAGCATACGATACTTTATTGGGTAGAAAGTGAGAGAGATTTTTGCAGTGGAAGGATAAAGCGTTCTTGTTGACTCTACATGTAGGCATTAGAAGCAAAAAGCATGT
Organism: Anopheles farauti; assembly: GCA_000473445.2. Classification (NCBI taxonomy): domain Eukaryota; kingdom Metazoa; phylum Arthropoda; class Insecta; order Diptera; family Culicidae; genus Anopheles; species Anopheles farauti. The sequence continues at coordinate 4,489,021 of KI915046.1, read as the reverse complement.
TTATAATGATGTTTATATACGTTCAAGAGTTATCATAGATGCTTTCTAAAATCATATAGATCGTTAAAATGCTGTGTAATATGTGGTTGTTTTAATTATCTTTGAATTTGTGCAAATTATACTCTGATCTGAAAAATAACTTTATCGCTTTCGTTAAAATGAAGATGGAAATAAAGAAAACGTTACATATAATTTACAATTTATTCACGAGGAACATATTAAAGTTATTGTATACGGCTTTTAATGTGATAATATAAATAATATAAAAATGTTATCATAAATATCGTATTAAAACCGTATCGTATTGAAAACAGAACAATGGTGATAATTTTTCATTTTCTAAAATGAGATTTCAAAGACATTTTGTTGAAATAATAAATTCTTTAACCTATCGATAATGAAATAACAACGTATAGTTTATGCAACCTGAAAATACAGAATATGTAAAAGATAATGTGTTTTTCTAAATTGGATTAAAATGTGCTTCATCAGAGTATACTGGCGAATCGGCTATCGTATCTTGAATGTCAAATCGGCCACCGAGTATTGATGTCTCGAGGGATGCTGGTTGTCATACCTATTGTGCGATTTCGAGTGGTTCAACTCATTAAAGTCATATTTACCATCGCCCCGGTGTTTCATCCCCTGCAAGCTACATGGACCCTAAAGGTGCAGTATGGCTCAAGGTGTTGGCTTCATCTTTCGATCCGCACTGTGAGTGGTCCTCCTATTCATCTTGAAACACAAGGGATCATAGGAATTCGGTGAAGTGCAGCAAAACGTAGAAGTAGAGGTCATAAAAATCGACTTCTGAGCTATTGCTCACATCGATGTGGTTGACTTCCTATGTTCTCGTCACTGCTCAAATCAGTTTGTCGGTTTCTTGATACGCTTTTCAACGTGTTGCTGTGCTGGAAGATGCTTGTCGTATGCCTATACCTTTTGGCAAGGAGAGTCGACCACCGGCTTGTGAGCAGCTGTCAAAAGGGACAGTTTGGAAAACGTAACCAATCATGTTTGGTACGGGGGCCTTGTAAAATGTGTCATTTATTTGTTGTTAAACGACTCCTCTAACCAACATGGATGCACTGGATCGATTCGTCCCTAGCTAGTCCCTAGCGTACTGTACCGTTTAAATTGGAAGGGATTCTTATGCCACTTTGCCATCCCTAGAATGGTAATACTGGATTGGTTACAAAACCGCAAGGAGTTGAAAAGCATGGACATAAATTTATGAGGTTGAGTTGATGTTGCCAGACCCTCCGAGGTAAATCAAAATCTGAAGTGATGCAAGTCAGAGAGTCCTCGATCCGTTGTGATCCATATGTTCAGAACCCTGAAGTGATGGTTCGTTTTTCAGATAGTGTATCGTAAATTAATTACCCTCTAATTACCCATAAGTACGCCTGAGGCATATCTAGTGGAATCGAAAAAAGGGCCTTCATAGAAGGTATGAGAAATAAAGTTCATCTTACATTTGGCGATCGATCATAGAATAGATATGAAAGATTTGATCCCAAGGGAAACATGCGCTCTAAAGGTATGGCAAATTATAAAAAATGTACCCATGAGAAAGATGGGATCATCTGGTGGAACAAAGGATCATGTGATAATTGTGGGATATAGCAAGCAGTAAGTTTCGCACTACATAATTTAGTGATCAATCATACAAACGAGTGACGGATTGGGTTATAAATATAGATGACTCGTTATTTGATGGATGAGTTTCAGACTTGAGACAGACGGAGTTTGCTGAGTTTGCTGCTGAACTTAACATGCACAATTGACGATTGACGGGAATGAAAAAAGTGTAAATCAAAGCACGTTTGTGATTTTATCAAAGCATCCGGATGAAATTAAATTGCATATGATAAACTAGCACTAAAATATTACGTTATAGGTATTTGTAAATGATTTTACAGTCCATAATAGTTTGGTTATGGAGCGATCTTTAATGTCATGTTCATTGATTATGATATTGGCTATTGTGACGCGTGTCTCAAAATTCCACAAAGGGATTTCAAAAATTAAATGAATTTATTAAAAAATCTTATTGCAAGACATGACGAGGAAAACTGTCAACGTTGAATTGGATTTGTGAAAGAGGATTAGAGAATGTTTAATGAAGTAAGCGTGCCTTTTGACCAACAATACAAACGTTATTAACATTCATCAAAAATGCATTATTCACGAGAACTAGACCACTGCACCCTACTCTTGACTGGGCTTAAAGGAACAAATGCACAACCAGACAAAACATTTGCCACCCGCGCAGCTGTGAAAAGCATACGACTGCAAACCCAAGAGAGGCTTTATTCAAATTGGTCATCATGCAGGGTCATAGCTTTTGTGTATCTGTGCAATCTTCTCGTTGTGTTCGTACGAATGGTGAGCCCGGCTATAGGCAAAATTGGACCCATACTCGAGGGAAAGGCCAATCGTCAAGGTGCAAGAGTAACCAAATGACCAACTGTCAAATTTAAAGCAAATTCATCAGAAATCTCATACACAACCGCAACAGTTCGCTCCCGGCGATTCTTCTCGCCTGAGTCCCGAAGGTGATTGCTGGATGATTGCTGGATGCAGGTTAGCTCAGCATGACACAAAATGTGTCAGTGGCGCACTGAAGTGTGTTCCACGAATTGTTTGCTTTTTGTGAACGATGCAGTGCAGAAAAAAGAAACTGCAAAGATAATGAAACAGGCATGTTTAAAAAGTTCTGACCTGAACTTTTCGCATAGGGAATCGAAGAAGAAAAAAGGTAATGAAAAAGTAATTGACTTTCATCCTTTTGTTGAACACTTGAATGACGAAGGTTGTAGATTGTAACTAGTTGCAGGTTAATAGTTTGTAGTTTAAACGAATTAAATCTTTTGGAAACCAACATATACAGGGATTCTTTCGTGGCTAAAAACTGAGTATGTTTTTATACATAATACAGGAAGCAATGCAATATTCGCTTGGAAGAGTTGTATGAATAAAATTGTTGAATTTAGTCAATATACTTTTTCATTATTACGAATCTTTTCGTTATACTTGACATAATAAAGACTTGATTATTAGCTTCACAGACTTGATGGTGATGAAAATGAATTTTACTACCTAACTATATTATTACTAGTCCCTAATCTAGTAAATCATATAGGTACTATAATATTAAAAATCAATTGTGTAATATGTATTTATATGTCTTATTAATTGTTATAAATCTATGTCATTTATTTAACTAAAAATTAAACACTAATATTTATAAGAATTAATTGACATTTCTTATATGTTTTATCAATTGGATGACATTAAAAAAATATTCTCAAACTTCATTAATAAAGTTACAATTTGCGTTTAAGTTGTGAACTATAAAAAAAATCATCGTTTTCAATGTATTGTTCTCTTTGGATTGTACAGCGGCAACTGTACATAAAGAACTACACATAAACGCAGGACATAAATCCACTACTACCAACTCAAAGAATCCCTGGGGAACGATTGCTGGCAACAAGACACAGGAGGAAAGAGGCCAACGCTCAATTACAATCACTTATCTCGTTAAAATATTTGTTTGAAAATAATGCTTGGAAAATATAGCATACGCTGGCAAGGATATGGCCTCTGGTTCCGGAAGTATGGTTGCGTGCGAGGACGATTTGTGGAAAGGGAATGGGAATCTTGTGATGAAAAATTCATAGCCCGCAAATAGATTTCCCCTACAGCATATAATCACATTCGCACGACGGCTTTTCCCCGTCCCTCGGTCGTTTGAGATAAACTTCTCTCTAAATGGCTTTCGACTTCATCCCCTTGTTGGTAGGAACTGTTTTCAAGGGTGTTTTGAAGCGCCAATATTTATGTGACACCGATTCGTTTGGCTGGATGACGTTGTACGTTGGGTCGATGGGCTTAGCTTCACAATGATTCGTTCGTCCTTAACTTCTTTGTGTGCGAAACTGGATGCTACAAACATAAAGGCGCACACTCTTCGAGCGGTAGCGAAGACCACCTACCAAATCATGGTACAACGTTAGATAGTGGCTAGGAACAGGGAGTGGGCAGAACGCTTGCAGCCAAATCTGACACGTGCGTACCAATTCTGATATCAGAAGCACGAGAAGTGAAGGTTTTATTGCCGGTGAAACGTTCAAATTACAGAGAGAGAGAGAAACAGATATGATACTAAATGTTGATTGTGTTGATGAGTTTTTTTTTTTACAGAAAACTAGCTCATCTTTGGATACTGGATAATGTATTGTACCAGGCTGAATTCTATTGATTTTAAATTTATTAAAAATTAGGAAAGATATCAATTTGAAAGATTGCGGATTTCAATTGTAACAAACATGCTCTGATGAAGTCATGTCCTAAATCATGTCCTTGTTGACAATCACTTTCTTAAACGTTCACAAAACAAGAATAAAGGTTGCTATGGGACGAATAAAATGATATTTTTACTTGTTATGCAAACTATAAGTGGACATTCTTAAACATTTATTCAATGACAAACTTAATCATTCTAAAATCATTGTTATTACATTGCGCTTGGCAAAGTTGAGATAAGTGTTAGTGTATGGTGAATATAATACCTAAGAAAATGTTAACTCAACTAACTGACGATTAAACTATTACGTGAAGAATATAAAAAAATAATTCTACAACAGGTGTTATTATCACGTGAGCAGCTAGCCAAAGGATATAAACCATCAGGAATAAGGTTTTTAATGTTATTGGAGAAATATGATTCTCAATTCCGTTATGTTGCACAAAAAGATTTCATTCAGTAAATTCAATGAAAACATGGCGCCACCGTGGTTCTTCAGGTTTACCAAGAAAACGGAACAAAACAAAACTAGAAACGTCACAGTTGACCGAAGATCTAATTAATGACACATTTTGTCCTTTGAGCACGGAAACACCGTTCTGGAGCGGTAAGTAGGATGACTTTTTCCTCTTTCTTCATTTAGTGTCACGGGGTGTAATAAATCAATTTCCGTTTTGAAGACTAGGTTTTTTCCTTTCTTTTTCCTTGCATATTCAATACCGTCTTTGAACGAGAGACAACCCCTTTTTTGCTACGGTCTGCTTGAACTGAGGGGTGTTAAAGCAGGCGCCTCAAAGTAATGGTACGTATTTCGTGCTGCAAACAGCCAAGGAAACAGGAAAGGAAACAAAATGCATCTACCAAGATGCAGCGACAATGGCGGCGACCATGTTTTAGGTGATATTTGTGGTGAAACATCTTAAAGCATCCGGTTTCGTTCCGTCGGGGAGTGGTATGCAAGGCATGCAGGATGGAAAAATATCGAGTCAAAATTAAGAGAGAAATTTTCATTATTCTCTTCGGCGTGAAACTGCATCGCCAAGGAAGCATCGGAGAGAATAAAGAAAACGAAAAAGTAGTCAAAATTCTTCAAAGAGCCGTGAAAACTGGGACAGATAGAAAATGAAGTGCGAAGAACAAGCGTGGCGGTGTGGATGCACGTGAACGGCGCGGAACATAATGACGAGTGCCGTTTAAAACGGTTTGTTACATGTTAAGTGGTTGATTAATAATGTGATCACTAATGGGAGGTTTTACGCCGGTGGCGTTGGTCTGCATCATCGACTACCAGGAGACATGTGTGCACGCGTTGTTTATGTTCCTTTCAATGCTGTTGAACACGGAGAATTCATTATCCGCAAGAAAGAGCCGTGAATACGATTGTTGCGTGTGCGTATGTATATATTTTGTGCTTAGCGATGTGTAAGTGTTTTATAAATACAACCGGACAATTTTGTTTCATTTTTTTATTTTTTGATGATATAGACAATGAAGTTGGCTCTGGCTGGAGGCCATGGATTTTGGCGGATATCATTTTCGATTTTTTCAGATTATTCATGATGGTAGATTTTCATGGCCATAAAATTCGAATTTCAGTTTCGGAACATAATATGAAATATTTGAATTACGGCATACGTTTAAATTTTCAAACACAATCTGTAATGCTATTTACTCAGTGTAATGTTAAACTTTTCGTAAAATTGTAGGACAAGTTTGGATTTGAATGAACATCTTTTGAAATTATTCGAATTGTTTTGAAGGTATAATATTTATTATAATTTATTGAAACATCAATGTATCGTTTCAGATTAAGAGCCGATAGGACTAATTATCGCTTGGAATTGTAAGTTACTTCATCATTCAGTATAAATTATGTTTGAACATGTAGAGGATTTTTTCTAGCATATAAGGTTAGCAGAAAAATGATTTCTGTCATGGAAAGTAATTTAATCAGAAAGAACTACGGATTTTTAAACTCAATTGGTCACACATTTTGACGACTTTATCATACAACCCTTGAGTTAAATTGATTGTCTGCATGGTTTTAAAATTTGATTATTGTTAAAATTAACATCAAAAATGTTATTTTTGATTTCGTTTTTATTTGTCATTTCACAACGAAATCGATGTGCAGGTAGTTATTATGTACAGATTTTATTTATGTAATGCTTACTAACATTCATAAACAAACAAATTTTTTTTCGTGATAATTATTGTTTCATCAGTACAACACAAGCAGTCTCGATTATTGTAAGTGAATTTCTCTTTTAGATAAAAGTGAATAAAAGTGAATATTAAGCACATAATTATTTAAATAATGTTTAATTTGAATTGAATATCTGATTCCTCCTTCTGACTAGAAAAAAAATTAAGTTTCGAAGTGTCTTTTGCAAAAACAGACCGACGCATCCCAAAAAAAGCTACAAAAGCAAACGGATCCTTCAATCGACAGCCCTGCAATGTTGGCACAAAAAATAGCCCCAAGAAAACACAAAATCAGCTTTCATGACAAGGATGACATTTTAATACGGGTACGGGTGCGGATGCTGGAAAAGAAAGGAAGTGAGTGAACCCATTAAAAATTAACCAGAATAAAATGAGCCTTGAACCGAGCGAAAATTACTCACACAAAATGGTGGAAAGATATCGCGCCACGGTGGTTGTCGGTGCAGCTCGGAGCACCCCGCCAAAAAGGACGAGCACGAGCGCGAGTAGAAGCGAACCGACAACTAGCGAGAGTGAGAAATAGCGAGCGGTCCGGGTGACCGTTTTGTCCGAAAATTAATTACACAGTAAATAAGAAATTATGGAACGAAAATTGAATAGTCCCTCGGGGTAAGAGAGCTCAGCGGCATTGTCGTACGCCGGGGCGACTGGGCGCTTTGGGTACACCCGATCGGGAGGGATTTTCATCGTTTCATTGTTGGTTTTTCGTTGCGAAGAAAAGAAATCAGAGAGGGTGGTGGAGGAGATCTAGCCCCGAACGTGGCGGTGTGTTGAGGGTGTCCTGAAGAAGGACAGCTTTTTATGGAACTTAGCAGCTGCTTCTACGGGCTGGTGTTGTGTACATGTAGAGAGAGAGAACGCAGAAAATAATCCACGCGGACGCGCGTACATAAAAGGTGGAATTTGTTATTGGAACCCTTGGTCTGAGCGGGTGTGGTGGAGGAAATCATAAAATATGAACAACTTCATTTTTCTCCCGTTTCGTAAACGTCGAAATTGCAGTTGGAAGCCGAATGCGATTGGTCGAGAGGAGCAGTGCGAAGAGCGGTAAGCACGTTTGTACCTTAAGCTCCGCCCTAAGCCGGGGTTTCCATAGGAACAAAGTAAATAAGCGATGAGTATATAACATTTCACACAAACACCACTGCAGCATAAAACCAGTCTGAGGGACAGAGAAGGCGAGCGTGAAGCGAACTGGTGGAACAGAAACGGACTCTAGCCTGCAGGAGAGAAAGAGTCCGACAGCGGGTTTTAGCAGCAAAACATAAATGAAGCACGGTCATGTAGATGCACAAGTTGTCCCATGAGTTAATTTTCAACCAGACGCAGCCTCGAACGCACGTACGTGACGCTCGCGCTTAGTCGATCTCTCGTGTGTATCGAACGTGTCGTGAAGGGTAAAACGAACACAACGTCGCGAAGGGAATAACAAACCGGATAGCGAAAAGCAAGATATCGATGTTAGGCAGTGCCAGCGAAACGAAACCGTGTTCTAGTGTTTGTGGCAGCAGGCGTCGCTTATCGAATAAAGGATTCTGACATGACGGTTTAGATTTCGTTTGTTGTCTTATGGTAAATTTGTGTGTTTTCGGTGCATGTCGGCGTTCGAAAGTGTCCTATTCGCTTCTGTTAGTGGCAAGTGAAAGTGTTATTGTCATTGTGGCTATTGTAGTGCTGCTCAAGGGAGTTAAAAGAAAGCAGAAATTAGAAACAAATGATCGTACGAGGATCGCCAGTGTAGCTAGTGTGCTCTGCTCCTCACATGAAAACCCCGAAACGATTGAGGTCAGCTATGCCATTCCAAGTTAGCTGCCGATTGTTTTCCTTGTGTGCCAGGCTCACCGACTGCTAGTGTGTGGAAGTGTGACAAGGTTGCCTTTGTGGTGCAAAATACTTTTCATTCTTATCGACGACACCGGCGTAACTATAAATCCCCCGTGTGGCGTGTACCCGGTGTATCAGTGGCTGCCGAGATAGCAATCTCCGATTTGACGGTGCGAAAGTTACGAAGCTTTGGAGCAAATCTTCATGCTAAAATCGTCAGGAATGACTGTAACTCCGGTACGAATGGCGATGACCAGCCCGACGGTGCCGATGCAGCAGAAAAGCAACAGCCGGATCAGCAATTTCAGCGTCGCGTCGCTGCTGGCGGACACGCGGCCCAAAACGCCCAACTCACACCATGCCATCATCACCTCCGGCAGCACCACGACGACCACCCCGACGCCATCCCTCACCCCCCTCAGCCCGCTCATGCACGGCGTCCCCCACGCGATGCTGCATCCAACGGCGACGACGACGACCATGACGACAACGGCCCTGCCCGGTGTATCCCCGTCCGGTGACATGCACCAACCCGCTAATCTGTCCTCGCACACGACCACCAGCTCCTGTTCACCCCGCTCCCAGCACGACACCAGCTCGCTCAAAAACGTCGACACCGATCGGGCCGACACACCGCACAGCCTGCTCGAATCGGACGACTACGATTCGAACCACGACGAGGAGGAAGACTCGATCGTGGACATCGAGGATATGGATCACGAGCTGAGCGAAAGTGGCTCGCAGCCATCGGGGCGCAAAGGTAGCGGATCGCCCGGTTCGCCATCGACGCTTGGGCTCCCGCACGGCTCACCGCCTGCCCTCGCCGGTCACGTCCCCATCCGGCCGACCCCGTTCAGTGCGCTGGCGGCGGCAGCGGCCGCGTGGGGTGGCATGAGCGGTGGTGTCCCGTGGCCCGGTGCCCGTCAGATGCCTCCGTTCGGCCCACCCGGTCTCTTTCCCGGGCAGGGTTTCGGTGCTGGTCAACTCGGTGGAGGTAAGTTCCCCGTAGCGGTAGGCAATACGTAGGCAAACGACTAGGGGAGGTTAATCGTATGCGCCATGTGTTGGAAGTTTTGGTAGGACCAGTTCCGGGGCCGAATTAGAAATTAGGCGACCTGATTAGAAAACATAGGCTCCGGGTGGGAAGGGTGGGCAAAGCAACTAGTGAAGGCTGGAAGTGGAAGATTAATTTCGTTTAATCGTGCCCAGGAATTGCGGTTGGCTTGCGGTGATCGGCTATTGCGCGTAGAAATAACCCGGCCCAGGGTTATAGGTTAATTGTGGCGCCGAATTTCTGTCGAAACTGTCGACAGATGAGGCGCATTGTCCATGTTTTCTACAAGGCATGTGAAATGTTATCAGTGCGTGTGTGTGTGTGTTGATAATTTGTCTACCGTGGAGTTTTTGTGACGTAAAGTAAACGACGATGCAGTCATAGTATTATTGTGCTCGATACGTGTTCGTATTTGGGAGCCCTACATCTCCTACCGGGTAGCAAGCAACAAGCACAAAGAAACGTGTAAGCAAATATTGACCCAAGGTGAGAAGAAACGAAAGGCCCGCACTGCTTGCAGATAGGTTTCGTTGCCTCCCGGAAAAGGTCAACATAATCGATCGGTTATGCATCGCCTTTGTGCCGGCTCATTTTGTATTTGTTTCGGAGCGAATTCTATCATGGCGTGGTGTCTTAACGTCCCTAAAAGAAATAGAAAATGTGAAAATAGTTTCGTTGCATCGTTATTTTCACAAGTCATTACCGCAAGGGTGTTTGGTTAGCACGCTACACATTTCCTCATCCGAGCTTCCGAAGTGGTGGCGAGCCGGATGAACGGATGCGTAAAAGGATGAACCGAAACCGGCAGCAATCTGAAATCGATATGGCACTTCACGAACACACCGCAGCCCACCCCGCGTGGTAACAAATTAGAAACACTTAACTCATTCCTGGCGCTGTATCTTTTGGTGTGTAAGTGTGTGAAGAAAGGCAGAAGACACGATAAGAGGAGCGAACCGGCATCGATCGAGCCGGTCGGATGATGTGCAAAAACACGCTAATAGGAGTTGAAAGGAATGAAATGGAAGAGAATGATGCGAGATATAGCGCAAGGATGAGCCAGAATGCGCAAGAAAAGTCACACATGCGTGTGGTGCCTTAACATTAATATTCGGAGAGAACATAGGCTAGCGTGTAACACCATCCGGGACGGGATTTCATGAGCGATTTGACGCTCATCAGCACACTGACGCTGACGGAAAGTGTCACCCGTTTCCGACGGTAAAACGCGATCGGTTTTTGCGAATGGTTTCGCTTAGGGTTTCGTAAGATACGAATTTTTGTTTGTCAAAACTGAAATCTCCTCATGGTGTTCTGGTTTAACCTTCGCTTTAAAGAATGCCAGTCGGAATCTGAGCCAGTTTGTAGCATAAACGAAGCGTGCTTGTCGTGTTGAGCTCGATGATAATTACACGCTCGATATTCCACACATGTGTGCCAATGAATGACATACGACCGGCTGATGCTTGGGAGTAAGTGGAAGGAAATTTTACTCGTGTTATAAAAAAGAAAAGACAGTTACTTTCCATACTATTTTTGTATGATCAACTTGCAGAATTCGTGGAAAGTGGGTGTGGAAGGGATGAACATATTTTCCTAATGAAGCGTGCTGCTCCGTTCACGTTGTGAGCTCTCATATCTAGTTCCACAGTGCCACTAATCGGTGGCAACACAGTAATCGATATAAATCATCGATCAGTGTGTGAGCAAAACGATTCGAAAAGAAGAAGAAGCAAAAACTGAGAACCCAGAAGAAAGTGATCGCAGATGCGAAGAGTTGGAGAGGAATAGAAATCGAAATAAAACCGAAAACGACGGAGGAGGTAGCGGCATCGGATAAACGTCATCAAGCGCAGATGACAAACGATCGGTCGGAAAAGATATAAACATATTTTATCGGGTCGTCCGGGAGCTTCGATCACCAGGACGGAGTAGGTGGGGCGGTTGAAGGGCGGAGAATTTCGGAAGGAATGTTTTGGTTCTGCCGGTTCTGTTTCGGATTTTCCTCACTTCTCACCGCCTCTGGTCGTCCGCGTCGACCATGCCGGTCCCTTCCTGAGTCGGCTATCACTTTGTCCACTTCCTGGAATACCCTCGTGTAAACGGGTCGGAAAGCGAGTGGACTGCGGACGATTTTTTGTTGTGTTCTTAGTTTAAGGCGCTCGCTTCTTAATGTCTCTGAAGTCAGCCTCCTAACGGCGGAGGCAAGAAAACAATTAATTAGGCTCGGTTTTCGGGGTGAGGTTGCTGCTGCGCTGCTGTTGTTGGGTGCGCTTTTTTATGCTACTGCCGATCGGGGTCGGGTCGTTTGGAGGGCGATACGGGTAGGGAACCGATAAGAACGGCTAATTAATAGATTTCAGATACATCCCGCGCCCGCGTGGTGCCTTGGTGGATCGGTGGTTTGATGATCACACCGTAGATGTCGGTGGTAGGATCCCCGACAATAGAACAAATCGGAACCGATCGGAGAGTGTGGGAAAAACAAACGAACAACCGAGAGTAGCCAAGGGAAAGGGGGTGACTGGGTGCAACAAATGTGTGTATAAAACAAAACGACACAAGAAAGGCAATTTGAGGGACGATCGAGATTGAAGAGGGATGGGTTGTTCGTGCTACTTCATGACTTTATTTTCATCTCATGATGATGCTGCTGCTGCTGCTGCTACGTGCTTCGGTGAGAGAATTGATCTAGCCGATGGAACTTGAATCACATCCACCAGCCCGACCAGCCGACGGAAGAAACACTCGAAACAGGAAGTGAAACCGGTGTGTCCCGGTGATGGCCGGTTAATTAACTTGTAATTAGTTTACACACGGGGGTTGCTTTTTGTGTCTTGTTTCGTTTCGTTTTTTGGTCGGTGTAGTTGTTAAACTGTGTTTTTTGTCGTTTGATTCCTAAGACTTTTTACGTGTTGCTTCCCAGACACACTCACTACGAAGTCGGATGAAAAACGTCAGCACGATGCGATAATGTTAGATGGAACATTGAAAACAGGAAGCTAGAAACTTCACGATGAGCGAACCGGCTTGGAGTGGGAAAGAAACGAAAACAGCAAAAAACGACCTCTATGGGCCGTGCGGAGTATTATCATAATTTCACCGTTTAAATTCTATAATTTAATTAAACTGGACTCCCCGCGGGTCTAGGGTGCGCCCGATCGTTCGTTCCTACGGTTTTGTAATTCTTTCAATTTTCTATTACCCCCACCCAAAGCGCCATTTTGTGATCGTGTTAAGATCGACGGATTATTTCTTGGTGCGCCTAGATCGAGTTGTTGTACTTTGTTTTTTGTTGTTGTTGTTACTGTTGGTTTTGTTGTTGTGTCGATCCTCACGCCCGCTGTTTCCTTCTGCTGCTGCTGTTGCTGGAGTGTGTAATTAGTTAGAGACCTTTTTTCTCTTGCTCCTTCATTGTCCAGCCTTGGTCAACTTCACTTCAGTACACACACACACTCACATACACACACACTCTCTCACACACAAACACACACACACACAATGGCAGCCACTTGCTTTTTAATCCATCCAACGGGGTGTTTTCTGAATTAAATATTTCGACAACTCATTGACGCCATCTTTCATTCCTCGCGAGTTTTGGAGCGTTGATGTACGAATGTGTTACTGTTTTTGATGTTTTTATTGTGTGTATTGGATCGTTTTTTCTCATTTCACCTCACGCCGGTTGGCCGGTATATTTTCCAGCAGGAGAAGGGAACGACGCTTGCGCAAATTAAGTCATTAGGGAAACAAGGCACGACTACCAGAGCAGGAATTGGTGGTTGGAGCAGGCCGTCCTTCCATAGGCAATGTTCCGGTGCGAGCTCACTGCTGTTGGACTTGGTGGAGATATTTTCATGCCCAAGGCTAGAGGATAAGCAGGGTAGCAGCTGAGCAGAATGCCAGCGGCTACACTCAGCCGGGTGGAGGAAGACGCGAGACGGGTCGTGGTGAAAATTTGATAAGTGTTTTAATTAGCCAGTGTGGCGCCTTTTTGATATATTTTTATGTCAACTGTTGTTCCGTTGGCTAGGTTTGTTAGTCAAGAAGTGTGAGGCAAAAAAAAAGCATATTCACACTCACCTTATGCGGCTGGTCTTTTGGAACACACACAAAAAAGAAATGAATAAAATTAATTCATTAACCGAGCAGCCCGGGAAGGGTTGAAAGCATTTGTTTTAGTTTCGTTGTAACCATTTTATAGCATAATTTAGCATTTGTTTAGCAAAAGTATGTAAAGTATCGTGGTTGATTAGAAAATTACACAGCGATGGATGTACCCATGAGGCGTACAAGAACGCTTATGATGAATTATGGAAGTAGATTCATAAACGTTGATGTCTTGTCAAATGAGTGCAGAAGCGAGCGGAACAAAATTGTCTACGTTATGGTGTTTCCATTCATTTGCTCGCTCGTGAAGTCTTATTAAGAAAACAAATTATCTACAGCGTTTATTAGAATAAATTCATAATCAGCATGCATTTGCTTAATGCTGATGATGACCACCAACGTCATACATTTTGGTGCAGCTTCAACTTCACGATCGTAGCGTCATCTACGAGCCACTCTCTCACTAACGCTTGCACGCTACTGCTAAACATAAACTTAACAGCCGAAACGGTGACGAATGTGGAGACAAGGCCGGCCAGAAGCGATGGAAAACGGGAGATGCATTTTTCTTGCCCTGGCCTTTTTTCATTCGTTTCACTTGCCCGGCTCGCCAGTGGTGGTGCAGAAATTAAATGAAACTTCAGGCGACATGTCGTGATTATCTGCAATCAGTAACTACCGGATTTTTGGTGTGTGCGGATCACATGCATCGGGGTTCTGTTTGTGTTGTGGCCAACATTTGTTTTTTTTTTAATTTTTAATACCAGAAACAGTCTACAAAACGGTAGCCACCGAGAGCAGCCCTTGTTCTCCCGTTTGTTTGTGGCACGGTGCAATCGAATACAAACGGCTTTGAAACAAATTAAAACACTTTTATAGTGCTGTTTCCTTTTCATACCGCCAACTGCATTTTTGCATAGAAATAAAAGAGAGATAGAGAGAGAGAGAGAGAGAGAGAAAGAGAGAAAGAGAAGAATGAGAGAGACAGCAAGGGGGCACAACTGTAAGCGAGTGAGAAATGGAAGCGAGATAATCGAATCGCGAACCTGCACTCGGTTTGCAGAAACGTTGGCAAAACCCAAACGGAGCTCCGATCGCTAATGAGTCTTGAGAGATCGCATAACATCACCTCGCCCAACTTCAGAGTCCCTCTACGTCCGCTGGTAATCCGCCACGGCTTCAACAGCTTGTGCATTTGATTGTCCGTGCCAGGTCCCGCGTTCGTTGAAACGAAATGAGTGTTAATGTGGCAAACGGCCTTACCTCTTCCTCTGAAGCTAAATTAGGAGCACGTCGTGGGGGTAGAGAAATTACAATAACAAATAAATTAACAACAATACTTTTCCATGTTCGCTTTTATTATAAACAAGTATCAAATTAATGTAATAATAATTTTAAATCACTTCCTCCGCCCCCGTGCCGTCCCGCGGTGGAATGGGAGCCGGTTAGCGCACGTATAGAATTAGCACCGGAAGGCACTTGGCCGTGGGCAGGTGCTACTGCTGCTGGTGCTGTGTGGGACTCGGGGATTTGATAATAGATTCTCAACACGCGAACCCACCAAGGACCATTTCACTTGAAGCGGTTGTTGCGTGGCGAAGGTTTTCTTTTACGGATCGAGTTTGAAGAGAGTGTGTTTTTGTTTAGTCCGTTGCCTTTTCTTCCGGAGAGCTTTTTTATTATTTATTGTAATTTCCACTAATTAATATTAATTCCATCAGCAAATCAACAAAACTAGGAGGAAAATAAAAGCGTCTAAATGCGATGCTAGGTTATCGTTTTATCCTCCTCTTTCATTTTTCTCTTGTTCTCTCTATCTCGCTCTCGCTCTCTCTCGTGTAGGTAGGTTTTTGTTTCAATTTCCTTATTGGGATGACGCATAGATTGTGTTGGGATTAATCGGATAATGTTTCAACTGAGAGAGAGAGAGAGAGCCATGTTTGGACAGAGTGTGGTGGAACTGCTGAAATGTTCTGATTAATGTGCAGCAGCACTGGCAGCAATGATAGTTGAGAAATGACCCACCAGAGCCATGCAGTAATACTTAGTGTGCATTAATTGGAATCAATATTAATGAAGATTACCGCGCCTTCATTGTCTTTCACCTTGCACAGGTTTACTAGAAAGACTTTACACTAAAAGCAGCTCTGCTGCCAGGTACGGCGGCACGCTGAAACATTTCTATTAACTTCTCCGAAGGTCAACAACGGCACGAAAACATCCTCCGCGAGGCCGCTAACCCATGCCAATGAGTAGCTCGGATCGATCGTCACGCTGCTTCATCTTTCGCGGCTAGCTGGTGGTAGGTGATGCATTTGAAAATAATTTACAACACCATTGTTTCCATCCGCACGGTGCTACCATTGCACATCGCATACGGTGAAATGGTTTATGATTTGATTGTAAACGATCCTTGACCGCTGAAGCAACCGAGGAATGGCGAAGAAACGCTCGCCCCTGTGCCTCGAAGTGTAAGGAATCGATGGAGATCGCAAATTTTGCGAAGAATACGAAACTTTTCCACACAGTCAGCCGGCTGGACGATTTCTTAGCTTTGGTGTCCGAGGTTCCGGGCAGAAGAAAAACGAGAGGATATGGATACACGAACTATTGTTCCGCATTGATGTAACTTGTGTTTCTGTGTGTAGCGGAGCAAGATGGGGCAAATGGCCGATGGATGGCAACCCGAACGTTCGAACGAAGAATTTGAAATGCAAATCCACCGCGAGGAAACGAGTGATTTCCGCGAACAAATTCCCCGGGTGCCGATGGAACGGAAAAGGGTGCAAAGCTGCAAAGTTTGCTGTCCCGCTTCGTTCGCCTGTGACGGCTTTATCCTTCGGCGGAACAACAGGGATTTGGTTATGTTCTCGTTCGTCGTCGTTGTTGTTTACTTTGGAACAGTTGTTCGTTCCGATTGCTGTGGAATATGATTATAGAAATTTGATCGTGTATTTTGGCTTTTCCAGGGCGGTGGGTGGTGTTTCAGGGAGCGGTAAAAAATGTACTTCTACCAACGAACTGCCGGTGGATTATGTGTAGCTGTTTCCTGCCCGTGTGGTTACCAGTTTCCTGTTTCCACTGCATTTTAGATGACTTAATTTGCCCAGGCAGTGAAACTGACATTGGCAAACGTGGTTCGTTGGATTGCCCGGATGTGCTTTCCACCAGCGGTGGTTGCTAATTCATTCAATAATAATGTTGCATTTTTATGAGCACACGTTCTCCTCGCTGTATGTTTGCGTGACGGCCGCATGGCGGCCTGAAAGTCTTCTGAGTAAAAATTTCTGAAAAGAATATGCACAGGCGTACAATCACCAGCTGCAAAGCAATATTCAAATTTTTAACACATTTCGGGTGGATATTAGACCACGAACACTTCTGCCGCCGAGGTCACGACGGATGCAAACGGTTTCGAACGCTTCCAAGAAGCCTACGCCCATGACATATTGCAGTTTGGGAGCAGGCTTTGCGTCAATTCTGCGAATGCGCTGCGGATAATTGAGTGCTTGATGCCGTCATCTAGTGTGCCCGCCGAGGCCAGAAAATGCAATTTTCCTCAAAACAATTAAACACCACTGAGCTGTGCGGAAGGGCCTGTATGGGATGGGTGCATTCCATCTCGGGTCATGGTGCCTTCGAGGGTACGGGGCTTGCGGAAAGCCATAAAATGACAACCGTCATTAGGAACGCTCCCGACGAGTCGCAGTGCAAATGAGATGAATAAATTTCAATCCATAACGACACTGGTCTGCACCTCTGTATGGGAGATGTCCCTGAACCCTTGCCAAAATTGCATCTAGGTGTGTAACTAATAAATGAGAAATGTTTGTTTATTGTTTTAAATTTAAAAGTCAGAATAGGTCATTACAATAGAGCGCATAAAAGATATAACTTAAAAACTGTGAACTTAATTTTCTATATTTACCATATACCTTGTACTCGAAGGGTTATTCGGTGTGCTGGGTCCCACACACGGCAAACCCTCCGTATGCTCTGGCGGAACATCATGTTGCGCCCGTTGGATGAAGATCATGTCCCGCGACCCGTTCCGGGACAGCGGGAGGACGCGAATGTCGAAACGATATTTGCGCGCATCCGACGTTGCTAATGAAGCTGTTAATTTAGATTTGTTTTATGTAACGGCGAATTTGGCGCGCACCGCGAAGGTACCGTGCATATCGGTCGTCGTGGGTTGGTGCTGTTTGCCCTGTTGTTTCGGGGGTTGCCCAGACGCCCAACCATGATGATTTGAAAATTAATTTCTTTCTCGTTCCTTCCCGGTTATTCGGCGCTGGCCGGACCGGAAAAGAGCGCTTTTCACACGCAGGTGCTGGGCGCAGGGGTTTTACACGATGGGGCTGTTTGTTTGGTGCGTTCGTGTGTGTGTGTGTATTTTTTTTGTTATGTTTCGGCGTTTTTGGTCACCCAAATCCATTGCTCATCGTTTGTTTTCGCCCCGCCGACTATGAGCTGTTGTTGCTGATGAAGGTGGTGTTGGCGTGAATGGAATTACAAAACTAGCATTTACAGAACGATAAGAATCTCCACGGGAGATTGTTCAGCTCGCTGGGTTTTGATCCTTACCTTGGCTTTTTTATCGTTTGTTAGGTTTTTTTTGTATCGATAAAATTTGGGGCTGAAATGAAATATGTATTTTCCGTACGCTCTAAATAAGCTACGGCACAGCACTGAAGTAAACCAAACGGAAATAGGTTTGTTTGTTTTCTAGTTTCTAGTTCAGGTTTGTTCGATAAAAATTAGTTAGGTTTTTGTTAATATAATCATACACTTAGTGTTTTTGTGTTTGTTTCAGTAAATTTTCTGAGAGTGACAAATTTGAATGAAAAAATGTGAAAAAATGAAAAAATGTGTTTGTGTGATCATTTTATTGATTTGATTGGTTGCAGAGATTGGTTCAATTTGTTAAGCATTTTTTAGATTTTGTACAAATGCTTAAATAAAAATACTTCCAAAGTGTTGTATTATACTTTTGTTACTTTTGAAAACTTAAGAACAGTTATGTTAGAGTTTAAGGGATTTTTTTTAAAGTTGCTGTATAGTAGAGGAAACGATAATGGTTTAACTTATCTCTAGAGCATTTTCGATTCTAGATATGTTAAAACATTGACCTCATCTACAGTCATCTTCAATGAACGGCGGAAACGGATCCATTGATCGATCGTTGAATTACGACGTGGCGTTAATTAATCCCGTAAACTTGCTGACGTTATCATCACCGCACGATCGATCCCATTTATCCTCGTTGCAACGCTTTCGTTTGGTGTTTTCTCTTTGTTTCCTAACGTGTTTATTTTCCTTTCCCTTCTTGGGTTCGTTTTATGTTTTAGAACGTAATTTATAGACCCATGCAAAGACGCACACATGCAGTTTGTGTCGCTGCCATCTTTATTTCCGCTCCGGTCAGAGCGTTCGGAAGCGGAAATAACAGTGTTCCCCACTGTATCGACCAACCGTCTAACGAGCAGCACTGCTTTGCTAAAGGAAACTGGTGCAGCGTTGATTGCATTTTAAAAGTTAATAACTATATTACTTCCGTTACAACGTAACCGAACGAGTGGTTGGGGCACATGCTTCAATCGTAATCAATCTGGGTGATGCCCGAGCGGTCGAGCTGGTGTGATAGATGCGATGTTCGCTATCTCCGCAGTCAGTCTGTAAGAAGTCTATTAGCATCGTTTTGGGGTGTCGGGTGCCTGGTCTGCTGCGATAGGTCAGCGACTGTCGACGTCCCATGTGGACAATTGTAGAGACCGGAACTAGAATTTAAATAAATTAATAATAACTCTCCCTGCACCCAGTTCATGGTGTCCGCTAGTGATGCTACCAGCGATCGCGTTTCGGTGCTCGCGCGCGTTCGGGTGATAAATGGAAATTTATTTCAATCATTTTCTATTTCCCGTTGCCGTTACACATACTAAGAAAGGATGTGTAAACTGAGAGAGGCCGAAAAGGAGCGAAATTTCTCCAGCCCCAGCGGTGAAGAGATTTACAAAAATTATGAGATTTAACTTCGTGCTGGCCGGGCGCGGCCTTGTTTGAGTAATTTGTGCACAACTTCGCTACGCGCTGCATGATCGTTTGTGGCGGCATGTGGCGACCATGCTTCGTGCTCGCCGGACTACGCAAATTTGCGTGTCAATCGCTAATTTTGGCAATAAATTTTAATCGGCCACATAATCGCGACCAATTAATATCGCCTTCCGCCTGCGTGGCTTCCCGCTTTCGAAAACGATTCCGGTCCGATTAAGATACGCGAGCCAAACGCTAGCGGACCGCTCGATTGGAAAGGGCGCGAATTGCTGCGTAAGCAAAAACAAACGAACGAGAGTAATAAAAAGTGTATATATATATGTGTGTGTGTGTAATTGGTGCTTCTGCTGCTGCGGGATGTAACGCCGGTTCTGGGGACAAGTGCATGTGGTGGCGATAATTATTGTTCCCACTGGATGCGTTTGCAGCCGGTTGCGTCGTCGGTTCCCCTTATCTAATCTTAAACGGTTCCGTGACTAGGACGGGATGGAAGAGGAAGGTGGGTAGAAGCTACCCTAACAAAACATAAAAACTGTCTCAACGGTGCAGCACTTAAGGAGTATGGCTTCTGATCCTTGGGACCAGTTCCAAGACCGGTGGCAATGGCGCGCAAAATGTGACATTTGCGATAAGCCTCGGTTTGCGTGTTCTACCGCGGCCGCTCAGCAGGAAAGGCACGCAGACAAGAAATAAATTACGCGCTTATAAATTATATAGAGTCATTAAAATGGTTTATCACAGGTGTAATTGATTTAATTAGTCCATTAACTTTTGAGCTACCGCTTTGGCTTTGTGGAAATGGTCTGCATGGAACCGCAGGGGGTTTGTTGCCGCCCAGGATCGATCGATTTGGATGTCATCGTTTTGTCTGAAATTGACCGCCCAACTTCCCTAGGGGATTGTATTTTTATTATGTAAGCCTTGTGTCGTTTCAAGTTTATGAACAATCCGTCTGCATGTCGGCAACGAGACTTTCCCATTCAAATTCAGAAAAACGCACACAAAACGAAACAAAAAGATCTTCCATCTGATCGGGTACGTCAGAAGCGGCAATGGTGACATCGGCAAACGAAAAATTAAAAAATCATCCCCAAATGAAAAAATACAAAAAACAGGCCAGAGAAACAACAGACCCGGTTGTTCGATTTTGCGCGCCTGCGGCCAGTTCAACCCAATTAGTGCTTGTATGCAAATGGTGGCTAATTAATTGCAAAAATCTTCGTCGCCTTTTGACGTCGCGCAGTTGATCGCTCTCCCAACTCACCGTATTTTCCAAGTATTATATTTCTTGCGTGTATACAATCATTCAACAGCGAATGGGTGATGTGAAAAGGTGTAGAGAAATAGTTTTGGGTTGAGTTCGGTTTTTTAATCGAACAAGTTGTCGTTACGTAAGCCCGGCATGAGAGGGTCTCCTGGTGGTAAGGGTAGAAAACCCATCAGCAACAGAAATAGGACATCCTCGGTGACCTCGTTCTTCGCGCAATATCGTACGCTTTCGTAGCGTTTCCGCTTCAACGCATCTGTTACCGTCCAAAAGGGCCCAATCGTTTCCGTTTTATTCAATTAGGTACCATAATTCTTTCCCATTTAAACGACGAACGACGTGTGACGCGATGATGGCGCTTATGGTGTTAATTAATCCTTTCTTCATCCCGATCGACAGCAGATAAACCGGGTGGGACGGGTGATTCCGGCGCCTTCGCATCCTACGAACAATGTTTCATTTTAAACACCATCCGGGGTCAGATGGAGGAGACTGCTGAACCCTAAACTGAACCTTTTTATGACCAGATGACGGGTGTTGGAGAACCCTTTTTACGCGCAACCGTACTGGTTAGGCCAGGAAGCTCAGAGCTTTTTGTGCTTTTTATGAGTCTCCGAGGATGGTATGGGGTAGATAACGAAAAGTTTTATAATCTCATCCGGTCGTGCAGGATGTGTGGTAGTGCTAAAATATTGCGGATCGCTTCGGTTTCGGGACTGTCTGTTTTGTGCTGTTTTAGTATTTCTCATGTTACGAGTCTCAACTTAATATCTCTCCTACTTAATTAGAAGTCTTCTTCCAGTTCATCTCGTCAATGTTATCAAACTTCATAAAACCAAAAAAACACTCAGATTTAAAGCAAGTAGTGCCCAAATCATGTCGAAACTGAAACTGAAATCATCGCGTCAGGCGATTCAATTAGATTCAAATTAAAATGTACAAAATTTGCCAATAAACCGCCTCAAAAACGTGCAGCACTGTACCGTGCACCTTTGAGGAAAGTAAGGCATGCGAATGCGTTCGGGGGAGGTGAAACCCGGGCCGGCGAGTGATGGCAGCCGAACGTTTAGCACATTCCGATGCGTCTGATGCGAACATTTGTTTTATTTCCCTGCGCGGCCAAAGCGCTTGCCACCATTAGACCGAGCTCGAAATTCTTTTGCAGCGGAAGGCTGCTGCGGTTGGCCCTTTTTCCCCATTTGTCCCAGGCAGCATCCAAGCAGCCAACATCAAAGGAAAGTGTATTGCGCGACGTTCGTGCTTGCGTACATTCCTTGGGGTGCGGAATTCTTGCTTGCGGGTTGCGAGACTGCCGGTTGCGAGAGGTTGTTTGTCGCAGCTGATTTTCACCGTTCGCAGATCCGTTTGTGTGTGTTTGTAAGTGTGTGTGTGTCTGTGTGTGAGGTAACGGAAGTTGACCAAAATCGGCGAGCTAGGTTTTGCGGTTTGAGATTATCTTATTACCATTTGTCAAACCGGGCCCGGGGCCTTGGAATCGTGAAACATGTGTGTGACAAAGCGTGTATCGTGTTGCAGAGGGGTTGGTTTAGCATAGCGATCGCGACAAGAAAGGTTGGGACAGAGAAGAGGCTCGTCGGAATTCGTCACGGTATCCATTGCAGCGGCAAGCGCGCAACAGCAAATTGATTTGATTGCAGCTAATGAATTGCCGGTCGTTTTGCAAGGACGGGGTTCGGGAGGGCTCGCTTGTTGATCAAGCGAACATTAGCAATTTAGATAACAACCCAGTGCATGCGTGCGGTACGGTGGCATAAACAATTGGCAAGTGGGTGTTCTACGTGTGTATGTAGTTTGTCAAATTGCTATCTTTTTACTGTAGCCACGGATTGATTTCGTTCCGAACGTAATTCTGAGGGACTTTGTTTTGAGCAACCATCTCATAAAAATGGTTCATTATCCCAGGTAGATCTTAAACGCTTCTATAGGGCGCATTGTGGGAATGTCATTTCTCGCGTCTCTTCCGAGAAGGATCGACCGTGCGATGGTTGACGATCGTGTGATCGTGTTGGTAATCGCGATTAGATCGATTCCTTGATCTCGTCGACACCTCCACCCTCCACTCCACACACGACACACGTCACCCACCGGCGAGCCAATGAGGCAGTTACTAATCGACGCTAATGGAATGCAAATTTCTCACTGCCTGCCTACGTGGTCGTCTTCATCATAAACGCTGCATTGCTGTAGGGCGGAGGCTCACGGTTGCAACGGTTGAGGACAGAGGGTTGCCTTAAAGGGAAGGTTGTGCAAAACAAAAAACAAAACTAAAATAAAAACGAAACAGCACTACAGCCACAACATACTCGATTGCAAACGGCAATCGCATTTGAACCTGAACCCCGCGAACTAATCGATTCGCTCTCTTGTGCAAAACAAATTAGTAAAAGCAAAGCAAGCAAGGCTCCGCAATGCCGTTCCTCGCGTCTCTACCTATCGCGGGCACCCTTTACGTGCCCTTGGCATACCGTCGCACACATAACGCGTTTGGTCCGCCACCGGGCAAAGCTGCATAGAGAGGTTGCATTGCAATTGCAAATTGCTATGCGAGTTGTAGAACATCAAAACGACTGCTGCCACCACTTCGCCTCGTGCGGGTACCTTCGGTGGCAGTGTACTCTTTCTCTCTCTATCTTTTTTCCATCCCTCTCTCTTGTATCTCTTTGGGTCTCTTTCGCAAGCCTACAATAACATGGCAAGAAATTAATTTATTAAACCGCAATTCACACGTCTTCGTAGTGCAGCACGAAGCAATCGCAAATGGAGCCGGCGCAAACGTCTGATACGTGAAAACCAGCTCGGGGCTAGCAATGGCTCAGCATCAGAAAGGGAGCACTATACTGCGTCAGCAATGTTTCGCGCGACTGACCGCGGGACACGAAAAGTGTTGGGGAGGGTAGGGTGGGTTGGGTCACAATATTATCAACAACGTGCGTTGTTGCCGTCCCACTCGTTCGTTTATTTACTGCTTCGCCACCTTTTGCCAGCAGCCAGTTTCAGCGAGAAACTTCCGTGTCGAATGCAACCAACCTGAACCAAGCGAATAGCGGGCGCGCGAACGCTGTGTATCAGCAGCATTTCAGTACAACTGGGTGTGGCCAAAAAACGGAAGCTACCCGAGGTAATAAAAAGGACGCCTGTGACGGTGGGTCACGGTTGTTAATTGAAAAATTGTCCGTACGTGTACGTTGCGGCTACCGCCACCAAGAACGCCACCGCGCAGGGACAGATGCCGCGCACGCTGTTCGGTTGGTCGCACGTGAGCACACAAATCTGGAGCCGAGCCCGGATGGAACAAACTTCCACGGCGCTCGCGCCCTCCCGGCATCGACATTCAATGGCGTCGATCGTCGTCAATTAACGCTGATTGAGGTTATAATTTACTGTGTCACTTATCCGCTGTACCCACCACTTCCAGCCACTTGACTGTTTGCGCACTCTTGACTCTCGTTCTCGCTCTCTCGCGGCTGGCACTGGCTCTGTGTTCCTATCAATTAACTTCACGGCAGGCCGGGTACACACCAACAAAAAGGGTTCCTGCCCTGTCTGCGTTCCGCTCCGTTCTGTTCTGTGACACGGTATCGATTGCTGCGCGGAGTGTAATCGTCTATTAGAACGCGGCGGCTTCCGTTCTGTTGTCTTTTTGTTTTAAAAATAAACATATCGCTGTCACACACGCTGTGAACTTTGCCGGTGTTCCGCTTGCTTTGCATGCGACGCGCTCGGGAAGAGGGATCGGAAGGAATGTGAGAATGTCTTCTTGCCTCAACCACCACCAACACCAGTAGTAGCAGCAGCAGCCACACTTGACTAATGAGACATTAGAGCCTGGCATCGACAACTGTTGGGGAGAGCGGTTGCCTTTGTCCTGCACACAGATCCGGATCGAATCCGGGTGCTAAGAGTTCGCTTCTCGCTGCTTGCCGGTTGGAAACAAATGCCAGACATAACCTCGAAATCGATGTTCATAAAACATGAAAAATTAAAAATCGTAATAAATCTTGCCGCCTAGCTCAGTGCATCTTCCCGGGCGTTCTTGAACGTGGATAGGAGGGGATGTGGATGGAGTCGAGGTAAGAGGTGTATCATCGTGTTGCAAAGTGCTGGAAATTTATTGGTACCGACCACCGAACCACTCGTCGCGTGGTGTTTTGTTTGCTGTCTTCGGCAACTTCATTAACTGTCACTTGAAATATTGTAATGTGTCTTCGGTGAGGACTCGCACTCGCACACGCACTCGGGAGGGGAGCTTTTCACACGGCGCCGTGATGATGAACGAGGTGCCTCACTCACCTTATGATGAGGGTACTTTATTTTCGTATGTTCGAGGGCATCGAAGCATCCATCGTGGGTCGAATGTACAGCTGGCACGCGATTACGATGTACATCGGTTACCGAACACACACTCCCTCACTGCCGGGATGCCTCCGAGTGATGATAGAAAGACTCAGTAAAATGTTCCCCACGGCTGTCGCTTCCGATGTTTGACAATCGGCTAACACGGGCACCTATCGTGTAGTGGATGTGATTGAATACAACGTCGTGGTTGATCGCGTGCGATAAGCGAACGGGTAGCCAGTATTAATTCGATTCTTTTTTGTCTTTCTTTTCTCTCGCACAGATAACGAACCGCCCCGCATCAAATGTAACCTCCGGAAGCACAAACCGAACCGGAAACCAAGGACACCGTTCACCACGCAGCAGCTGCTGTCGCTGGAGAAGAAGTTCCGCGAGAAGCAATATCTGAGCATAGCGGAGCGGGCCGAGTTCAGCTCGTCGTTGCGGCTGACCGAGACGCAGGTGAAGATTTGGTTCCAGAACCGGCGGGCGAAGGCGAAGCGATTACAGGAGGCGGAACTGGAGAAGATCAAGATGGCGGCCCTCGGACGGGCACCCGGGGCACAGCTGTACATGGGCTACTTCCATCCCAGCCTGATGGGGGGTGCGATGCATCTCGGATAAGGCCGCCCGGTGGCAACACCCACCCTGCCACCCACCCAGCCAACCAACCAACCAACCAACAAACCAACAAAACCTACCAACCAATCAACCATTGTGAATATTAGCATTTAAGTGTCTAAAAACCGCTAAACACGACTGTTGCATATACTCCTAAGGATAGTACTGCCGCAAAAGTGA
This sequence comes from Anopheles farauti, assembly GCA_000473445.2. Taxonomy (NCBI): domain Eukaryota; kingdom Metazoa; phylum Arthropoda; class Insecta; order Diptera; family Culicidae; genus Anopheles; species Anopheles farauti. The sequence goes on along the minus strand of KI915046.1, from coordinate 4,463,017 downwards.
GGTTATGTTTAGGTATTTATTTTAGCTTTCAACCCTCCTTCCAAACCTTGTTCCTGCCAAAGCGAATGCCACGTCATATCTTCCGCCAGTGTTGCGGTTCGTTCCCCACGCCCGAAAGTGGAGTTGGTTGCGAGGTGAGAAGAGTTTAATTTTATTTATTCCCAAACGCGTTTTCCGTTTTTCTGGCCTGTCTCTTCCACCTCCCTCCGGGCGCATTCGGTCAGCCTCGCCAGTCAGGGCAAGTTTTTGTAAATATCAATCAGTTTACGCCCTTCCCTCCCAGCATCGCGCTGATTCGGCGTTTGTTGTGAGAGTGGTGTGTTGTTGGATCAACAACACGTCAGCGACGCAAACGGCCGCCGCGAGCCATACGCTCTCCGCTCGACCGCCATTTGTAAATATTATCCCACGAAAAACGCATCCAAGGAGCGTGCGAAACGCTTACGGGCAATTTGCTCCCCTCCTTTCCAGTGGCGTCCCCTTGCCCGGGCATAATGTAACGAATATTCGGCGTTTGGTGGCTCCGGTTTGACAATATACGGGTTTTGCGTGCGGGTAACGGTAGGCAGCGTTCCACGGTATTGGTGGGTGGTTTTCGTGAAGGGAAGATAGGGAGGAAGGTGGCGTAGAGGTGTCGTTCGAGTGTGCACGGTTTTAATTTCTTAATTTTTGTAAATAAAACGGCTAGAAAAGTCGGAACGGCAAATAACGAAACGATCACGAACCAAGCTAGTCGACTAGGTGGGACGTAGGCGTAGGATGTTTCGCCGTAAATTTCGACCAACTTTAGCGTCCGATCGATCGAACGGGTTTGCGTGGTGTATATAGTGGTAGTTTTAGGTGCGAGTAGGTGTTGCGGGAACGGCGACAACGAGTAAGGCGTTTGTTTGATTGTTTGTGACAGCTTCCTCGTCGTTTGAGCTGCTAATAGATAGATAGGTGCCGGCTGAAGGATGCCTTCGATGTTTGCGCATTGATGGGCCGATCTCACTCATTACTTATCCAATTGCTGCCAAAGTTTTTATTTTGTGTGTGTACAGAATCCGAGTGTGATCACGAAAGCTAGAGTCGGCGCGAAAGAGAGGAGCGATCTTAAGTGGAAGGCAAATAAGGTTAATTTGGAACCTAAAGCAAAGCAAAAGTTCGAAACAATATCAGTCACGGAGTGCGGTAGATGGTGTGGAAATTGGAACAAGTAATGTGACTAGGCAGGGTGGCAATGGTGTTTCACCACGGTCAAACAGAGACAGGTTGGTTTGGAGCTTAAAACAGGAACGCCAAAAACTCGCACACAGACGTAGAAGCTGGAAACGAAATAATTTCAGAAAAAAAGATAAAAAAAAAACAAACACAAAGAAACAGTACGAGACAGTCAGTGACAGGCCAGGCGGTAATAAGATCGTCGCTTCCCGCAACCGAAAGCTACATTAGGTACAATAAGCAAAACTAGAGCGTAAAAATATCATGCAAAAGTAAGCGCAACATGAAAGTTTAGTGTGTAAGTGTAGCTGCAAATATGATGGTGATGTGAAAATTAAGAATGCTGAAAAACAGAAAAGAAAAAGAAGAAATATATACAATAAATAATGAGAGAAAATACAAAACAAACTCATATAACATATGATTGAAGTCTTTAATAATGATAATGCATTCATTATTTGAGAACATTTTAATAATATTGATATTATTCAACTAAGATTTGTTCTATATCATGTTGGTTTATATGATTTAGTGTCACTGAACTGTGTCATTAAATATATCGCCTGTTATTAAATTTAATGTTATCTCTTATATGAAAAGCAGAATTGGTATATAAAATCGCATCAGGAATCAGGCGCACATGATACTTTCATCGAGATGGTGTCAACTGATGGAATAAACTTACCATTGACATCGACTGTTTTAATTCGTCCTGCATCCATACGGCGGTAGCAAACAGCTCCCATCGATGTTTGATGGTACGATAAGCTCGAAAACTTTCAGCACTCGGAAGCTCCCAACGGATCGGGTGTCGGTGCTGCTACCGTACACGTTTAATGGCGCTTAATTCGCCAACGATTATCCACAATCAGTGGATTATTACATCCCGCCTCGTTCAATTAATTCCATTCGACACTGGCGGTTTTCGGACCGGATCATAAATTTCCGTCACCATTAATCGTGCGCGAATGGATGCGGACGAAGCGAGGCAAACCTTAAAGCAAGCTCAACGGGCACGCTCAATCAGCCGCTCATTACGAGGGTGGATGCTTTGAATGATTGGCGAATTCATAAAGCGCTGCCGAAAAATCGATTCCGCCGCCATGCCGGCAGGGGGATGATGGTTTTAGTGATTTCACCACGGGACGTCGCTTCCCCGGGGACGATGTTTATGGACCGTTGCCGTGCCTGAAGGCATGCCTGCTTGCTCGCTGTATAGTGCAAGTTTTACCGCATGCGCATCGCGGCGAACGAAGCAAAACCATTGGGGGAAGGCCCCCCGATGCGATAGGCGGACTATGCCACGACCGTACGCACTCCACAGAACGTCCCATGAATCGAATCGACACGATAAGACATTACTAATGACATCCAGCGGTGGCTCGGCGTTCGCTGTGGGCCACTTGTTTCCTTTTGCTGCGGTTTACTGATAGCTGTTGAGACGGTGGAAAAAGTTGAAGGGAAAATGCAGTCGAAGCAGGACGTGTGATGGCCGTTTAACGATTACCATGATGAAATAATAATAATCAAGTCGGAAATAATTATGCGCTATAACACTCATCGCACTAATCCAGCATTGAGATTTCGCTGACGATGACGCTGAGATGGGTTAACAATAAGGTTCATTATGTTCAGTTTTCATCAATATTAATTTAACAATGGACGTTACTATACATCGGTTAAGCTGAATCAATTATTTGTTTTAACTCATTTAAGTAAAATTGTTAGCATAGAATCTATTTTTTAGTTGTTTTAGATGTCCTGGAACTCCCAAACTTAAAATAGATTCCTACAATTGAAGATCTTTTCATGTTCGAACAATATTTTTACATATTATGTTAGAACGAAATTTAATAGTCAAGCAGCATCTACGCACCAGACACCTCTTTCTTTCAGCTGGTTCGGTCAAAGTAATCGCCGAGTAAATATAGAGATATCGCTATGATGTATGGGTTATGCAGTATTTTCTGTTATGGTTTTTAATAAATTTGATTTCTGGACAATATTTTAATAAAATATATTTGTTAAATAAATTATATTTTTAGTATATTTGTAATAATAACAACTAAGCTTGTTTGATAAGCTCAGCCATACTTTGTTATAAGCAGGCAAAAGATTAGAGTTTTTTTTGTATTATTCTTAATTTTCCTGTTTTTCGTTTTTAAAAATAATGTACTTCTTTCCAAAGACCTTCCCGGCAGACATGACCTTTCCTTGCTCGACCGAGCGATCAGTCCGTCGATAATGGTAATAAAAATACTGATGAGTTAGTAATGAGTGCAGAGGGTGTCGTTAGGAAGTCTGCGCTGTACTGGCGAAATGCAACAATCTAAGCTACATTTGCACCCAACGTCACAGGATGGTGACGGGTATCGCACAAATCGCTCATTTCTCGGAATTAATTAAATCAAATTACCTCACAGAATCGAGTTCCTCTGGGAGCAGAAGCGAGAAAGAGAGTGCATGCCTCTGTAATCTTGGTTTCATCGTCGAACAAGTGCGTGTAATAGCAATTACGGTTCGCGTAATGAGCAATAAAAACCTCATCTTTAAATCTCATTTCGCTGATGTTGCCGAGCCGCGTATACACGGTCATATGCAATGAGCTGTAGTGCACGGACTTCAAATTGCATCAGTGTTTATGTTTTTTTAGCACGTTCACAGCTGACAGGGTAAGGTAACGCGAGACAAGTGATGACGCGCCTCGCTGTGGAATGAAGTTTATGAGATTTCGTCGCGCAGAAGCCATATACCACGACCAACGGTGCAAGAAAGACGCACTCCGAAGAGATTCTAATCGATCGGCCCAAATAAAATGGGAAGGAACGGGAAGGTTGAGCAGGAGAAGATTGTATCGGGCAAGCAGCTCATGGAAATTGACTACGCCGCTCGGTTGCCAACGTTACGCGAACGTCTTCTCACTGCGAAGGAATCTACCAAAACGGAACCGTCAAGAAACTGCTCCGGAGTCGAAGTTCGGGCCTGTGTATGTTTTAACGATGCTGATTAGCGAACGAGATTACGAGCGTTAGGAGATGAACTGGGAACCCATCCGAGGTAGTAGGATCATTTTTCGGTGTTCAGAAGCCGCCATCCAAACGCCTCACTGGGCATTTTGATATGATCATATGTATCCCGATGCTGGAGAATGTAGCTCCGGTAGCATAAATTTATCGCTTTCCGTATCGTGATTGTCATCACCATCGTCATCATCATCATCATCATCATCAACTTACTAGCGTTTACATTCGTTCAGCATGCGTCGGAGCAGGATCAACGCAAAACACAACGCAGTCGTTGATGATTTTAATTTGGACAAGTATTTATATAAACAAATTAACCGGACAGATAGAGATAAAGAAGCAAATTAATATCACACACAGCATCCCTGCTACATTTTGTGGCGGGTTCCACTTGGCTGCGACATCCGAATGGGCTTTGCAGTGGCTGACAGGCTGACAGACTGACCGTTGACAGAACTGGCTATTAAGTTTGCGTTGCCTCGGATGTCCGTATTTCTCTCGCGGACCGGTTTTACGAGACCGCTGAGGCGCTTGGAACTCACCCGTACAGGACATCGTCCCTGTTTATTCGTTCTAATGAATGGGCTAGTTTGTTTTGTGAATGAATAAATATTCACCGCGTCTGTGGGTTGCGTGTGGGTAGCAAATTTTGGATAAAATTGGTAGATACAGAACAAGGAGATACGGTGCGGCGTATAATGCAACACCGACTAGATATATTGTCTGTGAGAACTGTTATTTGTATAACAAAAAGTAGACAGGATCAGATTGTTTTATACTCCATCCAATAAGTACGTTATAGAAATAATAGCAAATATTGTACAAATACACTCATTCCTGTTTCAGCTCGAACGAAATTATGCAATAACAAATCGGAATGATTTTATACATCGTACGAGCTTTGTCTATGCACATGCTTACCGAGAGAGGCGATTTTTCATATTAAAAGACGTCTGAAACAACACACATATTCTTCTATGTTTGAAACTAGAATATTTCAGCTATTTCTTATCATTTACTAAATTTTATTAACTGTATTATCACGTTTTTTGTTGAACTTCTGCATGTATGCGCATTAAATTTCTTACTTACATCATATTAAGACGCTTTTGGTGTAATAGGAAATATCGAATTAATTAATAATTTGCAAGGTTAGAGCTTATTAACAACGAAAGTGTTTTTTTTTTTAGAATCAAATGTTCATTACAACGTGGGGAATGAAATGACATCAAATGACAAAATGACATGTACCTATTTTGGGCCTACCAAGCCTACCATGTACCTATTTTAAAACTACTTTGATACAGAAAAAAACTTGTATCATATTATTTCTTATGTGGCTGAAATTTGTATATGAACTCAATTTCTATCCGCCCAAAACTCGATACAACAAATAACACATGAAAAAAAAATATTATTTTCTTTATGAGTTTTATTAGTATTAATAGTAGGTTATGATTTAATAAAAAGTTTGATTTATGATAGTTGTGACATTTTATTTTTATGAAAAGATTAATGACAAAACTAAAACTCCAAGTTCACTGTTTATAGAGTTTGTTAATAAGGAATCATAATATAAGTTTTTATGGAAAATTAAATTCAGATAAATAGTAAAATTGGAAAAAACATGTATTTTCATGAGTTGAAATGGAACGTATTCTCAATGCAACAATACAACAAAGGCTTAATGGCTTAATTTGTTAAAAGTTCACTTCTATATCCGCCATCGTTTCCGGCCTTCACGACTGGATCCTAGCGAACACCCGCGTAATGGAAACATAAAAATGTTTCTTGCATCTTAAGCTCGTGCAGTAGCGCAGCACCGAAAATATTTCCCGCGTATCCTGACTAATTAAAATCATTGGAATTCGTTCGCCCTAGTCGGACTGAAACCTTGCTGCTTAATCCGTTTTCCTAAGAATCCTGCCTGGTTGCCATGTTATCGCGCTGCTCATTAATTATGCTGCAATTTGTAGCTTTTCTAGGAAACCTTTTCATAGCGTTGGCAGTGGCGCGACACCCACGATGAATGCAACCTGCCGAAGCACTCGAAGTTTTGCTCCAGCAAATTCCATTTCCACTGAGCCCTGGTGCTAACGACTTCCGGCGCTGGGGTTGACGGTTGCCGCGACCGGTGGCAATCGCTCATCAGAATTATTGTAATCCCTACCGAAACCAGCGCCTGCGAGTCCTAAAACGTTGAAAAACGGTTCACCGCGTTCCCATTATTGTTGCGACCGGTGGGAGAGGATCGCACACTTGGAATGTTATCAATTTCTCCCCAATCGGACCATTAATTTCCGCGCTCCGAATTTTAGTTCCTTTGTTGGGTGGCACTGACACTGGTGGATAGCGCGACCACGTCCAGGATACGACAGTGGGTGCGTGACATTACGAGAACGTTGGGAAGAGCGATACGAAGGGATCGGAGAAGTGGTGTGAGCGGAGACGAAGTTTTAACGACCTCTTCTCTATTTCGTTGTGGATGCTTTATCGATGTGAAACCATTGCCCATTAAGGCTTGGATTGGAATCGCGCTCGCCGTATTCAAATTGCGCCCTGGGAGCAAACATTGCTAACCCAAACAAATTTCCATTTTTGATCCGTTTCCACCGTACTAAATGTTTCGGTGTGCGTTTCCTGCAGGCAGTAAGCGTATAGAATGGTGATCATCGTTGATGAGTGAATGGTTTTACGATCACCCGTACCGAAAAAAAAAACAAAAACGAAAACCAGCACACCCAAGATAAGGTAGGAGGTGGTACACGGTGGCAATTGTACAACGTGGAAGCAATTGTTTAATGGCATTATTAAAATATTAGGCATTTTGGGAGGAAAACGGAACGCTCCCATCTCTGCATTAACGTCGAGGGCATCGACGAAGAACCACCTGAAGCAGAGCCGTCTGGTCGGTTTAGTCATGAATACGAAATTTTATTGCTTTTGCACGATAATGCTCGACCATCCAAATGGAACGTTTGCAGTATCTTACCATTCGGTGAGATTTGACCGAAGGCATTTGGGCGTGCATGGTGCATATTGGATACGAAGTAACTCGTAATCGCGTGGGTGCAGAGAAACCCAATTCAAATCTTCTCCGCTCATCCTGACGGTGAAGGTAATGGAGGTAATTAGCCTTTGTTATACGAAAACCTGGTCAATGGTACGGGGACTTCCTTTTACGTTTTGCTTCTGTTTTTAGTACGCGTTTAAAACTTCCGGGTTATGGAAAAGTGGGATCCAACGCAAAGAGCGTTTCTAAATTGGTGCGGATAAAATCGTTTTCAGTGTGCCTGTTTTAGTGATTTTTCTCAGTATTCGCGGCCACATATTGTGCGTTCCCGCGTTAATTACGCTGATGCACGGTTTCGGCGCGTTTTTCGATTCTCGAAATTTTCTATTATTTCGGTTGGCTCATTTCGGCACAATCTAATGGGGTTTGGGATTTACGATCGAAACCTGTTTCTTTTCAGCATGTAGCGCCGCTGAGTGGTAAAGAGAGTCGTACGAATAACGAGGACGTAGCTCGAAAAGTTTAGATGTAGAAAAAACGAACTTAATTGTTATTAATTTAGCGGGAAATGTTTGCAAGTTTCCGGCGGCAATGGTTGATGCTTAGAGCGGTTCCCAATGCCTGCTGGGGCGTTAGGCGCCAGGTTATATTTCCTATCCCGGCATCTCGAAGGGTTGGAACCTACTACCTAAGCTCGTACCGATCAATTTAACATCTTAATTACACGTTTACGATCAATCGCCTTGCTCCCGTCCAAGGTGGATACATGTGAAGTGACCGCCTCTTGGAATCTCCTTTGTGACCCTTTTCCTGCATTCAAATTCTACAGCTTCAGACTCTGGGTCTTTACGTTCGTGAGAATCCACAGTCGTAACACTTGGGAACAGGTTAACTCTTGAGGCTCAAGAGAAGTAGAAAGGGTTATATGTAGCAGATAATTAATTAGACTTCTTTGTAATCACATCATGCGTCACAGCTTCCGTGTGTTGAACGTGCTACTGCGCAACCCGCTGGCAGAGAAGGCAGAGTGTTTGTTCCGGTAATTCGCTGTTGAATGAATAGGTCGGGATTTGACTAGAGGGAAAACATCAAACGTACTCACCGGATAAGAACAGGATCCGTTCTTTTCTAGCACACCAGTGAGCTCTACACTTTGTCAGCATGTACATAAAACAATTTTGTCGGATTGAAAAGATCACACGGCCTTCAAACAGCCGTCCATTTTGGAGCGAATCAGCAGGAAAGGAATCATACGGGGTACCATTTGTGCGATTTTCAACTCTTAATGATTCATGTTGGAAGTTGTGTGTCGAACATTTCATTAATTAGTGTTCCGAATGTTGTTCGACTACAGCTCTCTATTTACCAATATATTTTGCTGCTGGAGAATTTACAAGGGTTGAACACAGAAAATTTCCGGGGCGATATAGTTTTCGCTTCCTTACCACAAACTGAAAGCAATAAAAATTCAAAGGAAGTATTAATTTTATGTATTTTATGTATACTTTTCAAAAGGGAATTTTCGAGGCAAACATGGCTAACATTTAGCTATCAATTTACATTATTTTCATATAGTTGATTATGAGAATGGAAAATCCATACACATAAATCTTTGATGGATTGCTTACCTTCATTACAATTTCAATTGTATGCTTTCGGCGATGATTGTGAAAAGTTTTCTACTATGTCACATTTTTTTACAATGAAAACCAGCATGACCAATTATCAAAATTTTGAAAGATGCTCAGCCCGCAAAATGTCTTGAATACAATGAAATTCAAAACCATGATAAGCTGACAAACTCATCATTATGTTGGTGTTCAGCGACTTCATCATAATCTCGTCAACGGTTGTCTACCCAAGAGTCGAGAAATGAGAAAGCCATTGTGCTTTACAAAGGAGATCCTCATCCACTCAATTCGAATTGAATGTGAAAAACAAGGCTGGATTAGGATCGCTTCCAGGGAAGCATTTATGAGGATTACAAAAAAAGTCTCGATTCTTTTTATCTTTCTACCTTTCAAAGTGCCGAAAAATAGCTCTCTAATTGGCTTTAGAAAAGGTGTCGGTGTCGGTTTTGCTTTGTGTAGATTGATGATCGATATGACTTTTTAACTCCAAACCGTTCACCAAACTGAGTCGATTGGTGAAATGAAAAGCTCGTGGCGATTGTTGGCAGCTTGCCATATGCTATGCAGCTAAGACGATGTCGGTTCTGTCAACATCGCAAATTGCTGCCATCTTAACCTCATACACCACGCGGGATGCAGCCGTCATCGTCGTGCGGTCGCTGAAATCCGAGAGGAAGCGCCGAGGTGCGGTATGCAAATATTAGCACTCCCATGCGGTGTGTGGTTTGCCAGCAATGAAACGTTTTGCTCCTGCGTGGCGTGAAGGAAGCGATGTGGGTGAGGAAGAGTGTAAAGTCAAACAGCTGAAGCAAAAATGCTACGCGGTGTGCCCTCGGCTGACGTGCAATCCCCCGGAATGGTGATGGGCATGATCAAGAGATCGAAAGGATTTAACGTTGGCTTTACGTAAAGTCCGCAGATTGCGCGGAGGAGGGCGTGTAGCGAGCAAATCGGGGTACGTACGGGGAGTCGGGTCACGCGCCTGCGGGGGAAATGCAAAGAGAAAAGAGTTGAATAATTTCGCTTGGGTCGGATTGGATCGGATCGTTCGTTCGGTTGGTTCGGTAATGGCAGAAAAACAGCACTTAAGCTGATGGTGGCTGTTAATAATGGGAAACGAGGGATGTGGTGCCAGCGCGAGGAGCGGTTCAGTTTGCACGACGGAATGGATACCGATGGTCCAATCCACCGAATGCCCGTTAACCGACTAATAAAGACATTTAACGAGCAGTGTGCCCCCCTCACACCAGCAGCAGAATCAAACATTTTTTTGTATTGTGACTATGCTCCGCAATACGTAACAACGGTGCTAATTCCACACTCCACGGGTCAAATTGTGCTTGAACTTGTTGACTGTTCTGATGCTAAGATGACAGTGATGTCGTATTTGACTAAAAATATCTATCTGAAAAGTAGTAATTCTAAATGTTGTTAACGAAAGGGCTGCTTTATGAAACAAGTGTTGATATAAAGCGTAATTCTAGTATTTGTCTAATATTTGACACAATATTATAATAATTTTTTGAATTTTTGGAATTTTGTATTTTTCTAAAATGTTTATTAAAATTTTTAAACTATTTAATTGCGCTCAATTATTATTTATTTAATATTTCATCCGAAAAAGAAACCTGTGTGAGCCGTCGAAACTATACCATCTTTTTTCATTGATATTTATCCAAGCTGTCTCGACCTCGGTCTGGTTTTCAACACGTTCCACTGCATCCGTGAGTGCGATGGAAATTCGAGCAAATCGTGAAATCGCGCCACCAGGTCCCATTAGCCGAAAAAGAGCAAAAATGAACCGAATGAAACACAAATCGGTTAATGGTAACTGTAGACGCTGTGGTGGAAAGGCTACCCTTCCATGTAGCGGTGGAGTAGGACTATTGGCAGGAAAAGCTGACGGGCTGAAGTTGAATGCGCGGGAATAAACATTTAATTGCATTGTTTTCACCCTTCCTTGTGCTGCTGTAGCAGGATGTTGTTGTTGATGAAAACCATGCCATCGGGGTGCCGTTTGGCTTGAGTCGAACGTTAATCGTGCTCGTGGAGTCGGTGGCTGAGTGGAGCGCAAATAAAATAAAAATAAGACGCGAACCGGGGAAATATTACGCTATCCAAAGGAGTGCCGATAAACGAGCAAATTACGTGTCCACTTAGGCACCCAATTACCAGTCCGGGCAGAGAATTGGTTGTAACGGAGGTCTCGCTGGTTAAATCGGACCGCCCCTTCACGCGATTTCACTTTTCTGGAGCTAGCATCTAGACCGATAGATAATCCGTTCATTATCGAATTAATGGCGATAGCCACGGGAAGGGTGTCGAACCGATAGGGGTGGTTGGAACGTTGGAATAAAATGAATTGTTGCCACCTGTAAATATTCAGTTTCTTCATCAAATGTTTCAATCAATATCGATTTCGCTGATCAGAAATAGAAATAGTAAAATCAAATATCAATCAACTTATTGTAGTTGACTTCAGTTGACTAATGATACGAAAGTATTGAAATGACTCAAAGTAAACAAAACTCTTTTAAATCATTTTAACTGTAGGAGTTAGTTTATATATTGAGTTAACAACATGTGCACAAAACAAAATAATCGTGTGTAAGCAGAACGAACGCATTTGAAACCTACAAAACAAGATTGAATATGGTGTTGCTGACATTGTTTTCCATTCATAAAAATTGGTTATCTTGATAAAATAGATGGTAAATTGTTTTGACATTCAGCGTTATATATCAATCGTCACCTTCAATAGTAGTAACCATGCATCATTATTATAGGTTGCGTGATTTTATTTTGTTTTCTTTGATATACGTTGTCATCAAGTTACGGATACAATCAAGCAGATAAAAAAGCATTTAATATTTACGATAGTTCGAGCATCGTTTGTTCTTTGATGGGAAAGTTTTATAGGAATAATAACAAAATGACAGAGGCTTAGAGTGAGACTTAATTGTATATATTTTGGCTTATTATAAATTATGTTTTATGAAGATTAAGTTAATAAGCATTACTTTGTAATTTTAATATTGAATTAAACACTCATACTAAATGGAGGCAAAATATTTTCTCCTATGAATTTCAAATCGGACTAAAATCAATATTGAAACCATCAACACACAAAATGAGCTATCCTCCCGGATGCTGAGTGTTGATAGGAGAAGAAAAATTAACTTCCAACCAGTGCCGATGGGTTAAAACCCGTAAATCGCTTTACTCCGCGTCTTCCGACGGTGATGAGACCATTCGGAATTGCTGTCGGGTCGAGAGATATATTGGGTGTAAAAAAGGTCACCACTTCGATTACGTTTCCAAACCCATCCAAACGAATGTCTACGGTTGGCGAGAAAAAGCCACGCCATGAGAACGGATGGAAACATCCGACAGACAAACCGGAGATGAAATTCACAAACTACACTATCATCGTCACCACCATCACCACCAACAAAGCTCACCGGACTCTTGATAGCTCGCCACTTTTAGCAAAACTGTACACTGCCTGAAAAGGTTGTTTTTCGGTCATCACCAAACTTATCGTATTTATTGTGCCCGAACTCACAACCCGCCCCAACTGTCGAAAACCGAAGTCGAAGGACACCTTGAGTCTATAATACAAACAAAACCGAAAAGGAACAATCCGATCCGACGCTACGTAGAGCAACAACAAAATCAATAAACTTAAATTTTCTGCAAATTTCCAAATTGGACATATTGATATTACATATTTATTGGTGTCGCTTCGTTTGCTAGTGGTTTTTGTGCTGCACACAACCAAACAGTTGCTAAAAATTGACAGTAGTGGTGTCTGTTTCGTCTGCATGGAAAGGATGTGTTTTGTGATTGTACATAGCAGAGTAGAATGGCGACACCGTGGAAGAAATCGAATCTAACTCGTTCTCGTATCCTTGTAAGGAGCCACAGAATCCGATGCGCAGAATCGCTACCGACGAGAGCCGTCGGGAAAATGAGTGTTTGCATTGCTAACACACACTGGCAAACGCGCAGACGCATGCATCGGGAGAGCGTGTGTGCATCGACCGCCGATCTCCACCCGGCACTGAGCGAGCAGCCATTTTTCCATTTTCATCCCGTCCTGCTCGGCGAGCATTTATATAGACACCGACTCCTCTTGCTTCGAAGTAGGATGGGAAAGGGGAGGATATGTTGCCACATCGATGTAGCGTTTATCAGTAGTGGTAGGAGTGTAAGTAGTAGCTGCTGATCACCTTATGGGCGTGTTGGTAACATCAGTTTATGTACGACATTGGCGTTTAGTGCGAGTAAATCGTACAATGTTGAAGTGAGAAGATAATGGAAGAAACAGTGAAGAAGTCCCCTTCCGGCAGACACTAGGCTACAACAGCAATCAGAGAAGACACGCTCGAAACGTTTAGCGTCGGTGGTTACAATTTCTCAGACATGGCTTGTTGAAATATTATGCAAATTAAGTAATTAAAGTGCTCCCTTGCTCCCTTGTTGTCCGAGCGTCGAAGGGCTGAGTGCACTGGTAAATTTGTTCCATTTGCTTCATGCTCTGGGCGAAGTTCGCCGACGGGGACAGTCGGGGCAGCAGCGCGTGCTAGTTGAGTTGGAGATCATCGGCAGCAGCATACTTTTGGGGTTCGGAGTAGGCACAGAGCGCCGGGAACACGCTTTGACTTGAAGGACGTTTATAATTGGACCCATTTACTGGAAAACAAATTAATTATATACACTTTTTTGCCAGTGAACGATGCAGAGCCAGAGGAATCTGTTTCTGAATGAGAGTTTTTTTGCGGTGTAAATCAAAATGAGTCATACGGAAAACGCAGTTTTTATGTACACCATACCAGTGCGATAGATATTATAGAGATGGAGTATTGTTACTTTAGTTGAGATTTATTTAATTAATTTTACTACACGAACTTTTTTTACAATACCCTTTCTATCAAGTAAATAAATTACTACCAGCATTACAAACATAATATACCAACTAGCAATACTTGTAGTAAATATTTTTATTTTATGTATGTAGAAGAACAAACAGAATTACGTATTATATAGGAATTTATACATCCAATAATGGTATTGTGTTGCCTCCAGTCATAAAAAACCAAGTTTATAAAAATTACACAGAATAACTCAAAGATACGGTAACATGATTGCAACTGCATTAAATTTTAGCGTTTTTCTCGCTCGTATCTGAAGCGTTTGCTAATCTAGCACGCTTACAATCACCCAATCAGTAGCTGCTCAACGCTTTTGCTTATCTCGAGTCAAACAATAAATAAAGATAGCTTTTTGATGGCCTGGTAGAAGTGTTTCGTTCGATCGGTTATGCGCTTGCCACCACATAGGGCTAAAGAGTACTTGCTTCGTTCGGAGGACGCTCGTTAAGCACAATTACAGAGCTTGAAAGCTGCCTTGCGTTCGCATGCCGTTCCAATCCTGCTGCCCGGAGCGGGCTGCTGTGAGTATGGCGTTTTAATTGCCGCTTAAACGGGTTTTATGAGTTTCTTATTTATCAATATTTTGATGTCTTAATTAGTTGTTCCACTTCGTGTTTTGTCCGGTAGAAGGGTGGTCAGAAAAAATGTGCACGTCTTTGCGTAGTATTTGATCCACGGAACGATCCGGAAATGTACCGGTGTTGCGTGCGTTACATCTTGGGAGGGGGTTCGTTTTAGTAAGGGATGAATTATCCGAATCTTTAGGAACATTTTCGTCTGAGGATTAAAGTCATTATCGTATTTTTTACGATTTTGACCGCTACGTGTTGTTTCTGAAGTTGATAATATCCTCTGGGTTATTTTTCGGTCCTTTCCGCGACGATAATTGTTACTTACTCATCGTATTGGCTTTTCCGCTGTTTTTCTGAAATCAATACGCACTGTGTAATTGAAGTTAGTTGGCGTTCTGTCGTGTGATCTATGTTCTGTTTCGTTTGTTTTTTAATTTATGAAAAGTTACGCGTTCAATCCACTGAAACCCCTGTTATTTAAACCTTCTCCCAAGCTAATAAATAATAAAAGTCTAGTTAGTAAAGATAACTTAGTTGATGAAAACATTTATAATAATTCATGTTTGTATAAAATGTTTAGAAAATGTTTAAACTAACTTTTCCTAAATTTTGATTTTATTTGATTTGATTTTGATTTGTTTTGATTTTATTGTAATATACCGTGTTTTACTTGATAGTGCGATTATTTTAAGTAATTTAATGCTTATGTTTATTTCTAATTTTTGTGCTTTGTATGTTAAGTTTGTATTTGACATTAATTTGGTTTCCAAAACTTAGGATGGATCGTTGTTGAAAAGACGATTATAGTTTATTGTAATTAAATAAATTAGAACGCGAATAGCAAGTAGTTCTTTTATATGATCACAATAATTTATTTTCTAACGAACTCCTCTCTTCGTTAAGCTAATTGAACAACGGCGTCAAATTGAACGGAAATATGATAATTTACAGCAAATTAATCCACCGTCTGAGCAACGTTTTCTTATTTCCGTCACGATAGTAGTGCACGCGTGTTACAGCGTTATGCCAGTGTATTTGTGCAAACATCCGCTTCACACCAAGGCTGGTTTCTGGCTGACGCCACCCATCGTAGAGAGATTATGGCAAGGAAGGGCAACTACGGGAGGTGCTGGTGTCAAAGTGATAAACTCAGGCAGAAAAATATGATTGTTCGTTTGGGCTCATTTCCGTCCGAGCGCTCGGAAAGATAAAACCATTTTCTTCTCCTGCAGGTATTTGCTCTTTACGAGCAGTGAATAGATGATCTCGAGCTATTCGCGTGGCATCTTGAAGGGTCGGCCCTGTTTGGTATGATTTCCTTCGGTTTACTCCATTTCTTTTGAATTTCTCCATCCGTCCTAGTTACAAGGGGCTACAAGCGCGATCTCCTGATGGAAAGAATGGGACAGACGACAGGCGCTGAAGGCAACCCCCGAATAATTTCCCTCTTAAACTTATTATGTCAGCATGGCAGATAATGCTATTCATTGCTCATTCCTCAGTCATTCCCTTCGGGAAACCGTCAACCATATTATGTACCGTTTTCTTCGTGCGCCACAAGGATCCCTTTTCGCTCACATGAACTTTGGAGACGGAAGGGAAAATACTTTTATTCGTCTGCTTGCCAGCATGGTCGGGAGCGAAAGGGACGATGTAGAGCAAAAGTTTTATTGTTATTTAAGATGGCAATAATAGCATAGGATACCACAGCATCCTGCTGGTCTTTTGACTGAACCACATCATCGTTGTATGTATGTATGTGTTTTCTACTGTTAAGAGAAGAGTATCAACGATTGGGAAAAGAAGCGAGAGACAGGGAGAGTATGAGGTGGAAAAAAGAGATAAATTGACTCACTGAGGAAAAGTCTGCTTTTCCAGTATAGAACTTACCACACGAGTCAACCTTCACACTAATACTAACACCGTGCGATTCTAGTATTTTTAGTGTAAAATATTCCTTTGACTGCGTCTATCGGCCGTTGAACATTTTTCGCACATAAGTGTGGGAATGATAAAAATCTGGATAGAAGACATGATCAAACACAATTCGTTCCAATAGACTTAATTTTCGTCAACAACGATGTCTCCAACATGAAGCTGTTTTGCAAGTGTTACCAAAGTAGCAATTCAACAAATGTTGTTATGTTGTGAAGCAGGAAAAGAGCAAAAAATTAAAAATGAGAAAACAGCATAAGAAAGCTGAAACAAAAGTACATAACAAGAGTTGAAGGAAATAGATTTTTTTGTCCTCGTTGAAGAGTTCTATAATATATAAAGTGAATTCTATTTTTTTTATTTTCCACAATTTGTATTAATATTGTATTTTAATAACAAACATTGGTGGCTGAGCAAAGTTGCTAGAGTCGGAATAGTGGTTTGGTATTATAGAAGATTATGTTTTTCGAAAAGTCTGCCGTGTCAAACATGTTTTTACCACCAACGCTACATGATAGGTGTTCAGTTTTGCTTTATCAGATTAAATAAAATCGGTATGAAACGATTACTTTTCCCTACACAAATTTAAACCCTATTTCTGATGCGAAACATATTACGTGCGCCTTTGGTGAAGGTGTTGGTTTTCGATCGATGCTACAACAGTTTTTTCTTGAACAACCCTATCCATCAGCAGCTTGTAGTGCCATTGTTCAACACCCACGCTCGAGCAACTTCGAGGCGGCAGTAAATAACAATAGAAATCCAATAAATAAATATTAATTAAACTTTTTCCTCGCACTTTTCAGCAATACCCACTACCAGTGGTGTGCAGTGACTGGTTTTTACAGAATGGTAGCGATGGCAGTGTTTTATTAGTCTCTGTCCATTTAACTGATTCGAGAGAGGAAGAATAGAGGGACAAAAACAATGAAAAACTCATTTACGAATGCTTGCTGGTGTGGACAACCAGCGAAGAAGAGGGTGTACATGAAGGCAGTTTGCAGTGGTTATTGTTGGTTGCTGCATCCGCGAGCTGCTACTGCTCGAGAGCTCTGAACGAAAGGGAAAGGTGGATTCCCATTTTTGCATTCCAATATCAGTTTTTGTTTTTGCTGTTGTTGCTATGTGCCATGTGAAGGAAAGAGGTCGGTGTGTTAGGAAATGTCAAACTGTCGCTAGCATTGGTTGCGATTCGTTATGTTGTGTTCCCTCGTGCCAATCCGGCACACCATTTCCGTTCCATTCGGTGCTTTTAGATAGTTACGTTTCTTGTTTCCTGACGAGTTCTAAGAAATGTGTTCTGAAAAGTCATAAAAATAGTCGTTTTTCTGACAATGACCAATAATAAAATCTTATCGATTAAACTATTGCAGGTATTTTTTAATGAAGTTAGTAACGATTTTGCCACATAAGTAGTAGATAGACATTGTATAAGGCATTAGTGTGATTTTAAAATGATAAACGAATTTATAATTATACGATTTGCATTTTTAACATAGGATTTAAGAGTTTTTTTGCAAGAGACATAGATAGAAAGAGAGAAAGCGTGTATTAGAAATAGAGAGATACATAGCATTGAGCAGTTGTCTAAAGCAGATACGTCTCGTTCCACCGACCGATCTCTGTGACGATGGAATGCATTTTCGAACGTTACCCTGGACAGATGTCTCGTTAGTTAGTGCCTAGTGGATGGAACAAAAACATATTGGCGTTTTAATTGTTTTTCAAGCTGTAGTGCGTTTGTCTGTCGCGTTGGGATTGTTATTGCAGTGGTGATGCTTTTTTACTGTTTCGCATTACAGCATTTCCGCAGTACAGCTTGCCTCATAATGCATTGTTGTTCTATCCGTGTACGCTCTAACGCTGACGTTTTACTAGACAATTGGTTGAAAGTTCTGAATGGTATGCTGTCGCTAGCAATGCTGCACGGATAGAAAGATTTCAATTAAAAGTTTATTGATTGCAAACTACATTGTTATGGTCAACCGTTTTGTTTTGCCCAAGCGAGCTTACTTTCCGAAAGGTGATGGGAATGAGTGGCATAGATTAGTTGTTGATTAATAAATTGTTGATTGAACATACCTGTTTTATTCTTCAATGGAACAAAATGTTTATTTTTTGGACATTGATTTTTCTTTTCTAAGCAAAATAGTAAATTAAAATAATCACAGGTGTATGTATTTAAACTCATCAGTATAAATTTATGTATTTATAATAGACCACAATATCAATCAATCAATATCAATGGACTAATATTTTAGTTTTAGTTCCAAAAGATGAATGAAGATTTTTTTATATTGAGCCGATTTGACGTTTTCTACACAGATTATTTTGTGAGTAATTGTTTTGTTTACAATATTTTGCCAATAAACATAATAACGTAAGGTTGGTGTCCAAAAGTAAGAACAAATATAAGCTAAATACAATGAAACCTTGACCGATGACTAGCCTGCAATGCGAAAAGTGGTATAGCTATTATAGTTTTATTTGCACTTTGTTGGTTTACCAAACGAACGTCGGAAGATTATGATTCCGTCATGGTTCAACATAAATGTTTTTCGCTGCCCGCTACCCCCGGATGAATGTTCAGTGGCCTTTTTTGCTCGTTGTGTCGAAAATTGCGGTTTTTCATAAGCCCGTTCTCTTGCTCTTTATTTTTTCTTTCTTACTTTCTTCTTTCAACTCAAAGCATTTAGGGAGGAATTTTCCCAGCCCAACGGGGACTCGATTATGCGCGTGGCAACAAGCCATGCAAACAGATTGAATATTAAAATTGTGTGAAATTAGGTAAGCAATCTCAGCGCAGACTACCGGTTTGCGTAGAGGGTGTGCAGGAAATTATGACAACCATCGGTTGTTAAAAAAGCGGCCCAAAAATCCCGTTAATACTCTGTAATCCTTATTAATGTGGATTGGCACTGGGAACATGTGTGTCATTTACATTTATATTAAAATTTGGTCGACGATTGATAGGATGTATATTTTGTTTCTTTTTGGGATGCGTAATTTCCAGTTCAGCACGTCAGTGCCCAACCATGACTTCTAACGACAGTGAGCAATAATAAAATCCTGATATGTTAAAGAATTCAAGAAGATATAAGAAAATTAGTATTTTTTGTAAATATCGTACTTAATAAATTTCGAGAATCGTATGATTTTTTTCATTACTGCAATTATAAAATAAAATTTCGGAAGATGGAAAAAACTCACTTGACACATCTTAGAGCTCCCTGAGGTATGTATTTCAAATAAGAATCTTACTTTCAGAAACAGAGCTTTTGCATGCTATGCAAACGATGCTGTTGCAGAGATCATAAAATAACCATAAACATGTAATCTCAGCTTTCATTTTGTCAATGATGTCCGTGATGTTGCATTTTGTGCCTGCAAGAGACGAATGATAGATACAAGTGTGAAAGAGTTACCGAAGTTGCTTACTTGGAAAATATAGACACATTGTCATGATCCGTCAGCAACGCATTACTATTGCCCAGCAAGGCAGTATTCTCTGCATGTGGTGTCTAAAAATTCCCCAGGATTGTGAAGTGAGAGGTAGGGAGACATTTCTCGTCAGGCAAATATGTGAAATGCCTTGCATAATCTCGAATATCAAATATCCGGTTGGTCGTAAGGAATCTAAGCCGACGGTGGGATTGGATTTGATGTTGATGTGGTCAAAATTGTTTTGAAAATGATTGCCTTAACTTATTTTTATTTACAAATATATTTAATAACAAAGCATAAAAACTAATTCCTTCAATATTTGCGTAAACATTGCTACCGCATTTATATCTTTTATTATGATAACGTTCTTTTAGACGATAATAGCTGAAGTCGTTGTGGATATTCTTTCAAAAATGCAAACCATCTCGGAATGGTGTTATAATCCCATAATTCATCCATCATATCATATTCCCTCTTCGTTTTCTTGTTAAATCTGCACGTTCGGTTACTTCCGGTCGGGCGGCCGGGTAATACTAAACGAGTCGCCTTTCCTTGGTATCCGTTTTTCACATCTCATAAATTTTCACTTGTAATAAAACTGTAATAAATAATAAAATATAAGGCGAGCTTCGTATAGAGCGCTCGGCGTGTCCTTTTAAGGGAAAGGACGAGTGATATGAGTAGGACGATAGATGCCTGAGTGCCCGTGGCGTGTCTGAGTGAGCCCCATTGCCATTGTATGGCAGGGTGTCTTTCCGTGGTGTCGACCGATGGTTGGAGATGATGTTTGCGAAAAACCACATCAATCTCCTGTTTCCCTGCATTTTCCGCCAACTACAACCAAGATACACAAACACATCAGCCCGTGTTCTAGCCACACCCATAATGCGGGGTATGTCCTTCAGTATATTTAGTTCGCTATCATGGTCGCTGATAGAATGTTGCATTTTGTGCGCTGGATTGAATTTTCCATGCACCCGTCGCTAGTGATACATGCAAGGGCTATGAAAGGGCTCGCTGGCATGGAGATCGTTACTGGTTTCGAGATTATTACTCACGGCAATGTACTGCGGTTCGGTCGTGGCCAATAGTGTAGATAGCGCATGATGGTTTGCTACATTTACAGCAAATTCCAAAAAAAAAAAAAAAACACCAAAGCATCACCTTTATACACTTACAAGCTATCCAGGTGCATCGTTTCTGCACATTATGGTATGCGTAGAAGTTGACTATTGGAATGAAAAAGTCATTCAAAGGGCACTAATTTAGCGTGTACTGATTAGTACGCGTTTATGTCCTTTAGCTGTAGAGAAATAGCGTGAGTCTAGATGATCTGACCAATACCGGTACCCAAATAAGCTACCAGGGTCTACGATGCGTAAAGTTCATTTGGTGTCGAAAAGGTATCAGGTGTAACCCGGGGTTGACCTGGAGGAAATGGATAGAGATAATGGGTTTTAACCCAAGCGGGTTGACTCGTATTCGTACGAATCGCGTCCCTATCACCAGCGTGACACGGTGAACAATTTTACTACAGCATAATTGGATGTTTCTCTTTATGGCGCATTTAATGCTAGCTACGTTTAGCGTGCATGTTACGAATCGAATGGCCAGAAATTCTAGAGTAGGCCTTATGTTAACCGATTAGGTACCTTATCTTTGCTGAACTATTTCAGAATGGCCAACCATCTATGAATACCGGTGAAGCGTTGGTATGGAATGAAATGTTGTTATCTAATGTTTTTTCCTATAGTGCTTCAATTTCGACGAGGTGGTGAGTGGGCTATGCCAATTTTATAAAATCTAAAGAAATATTCTAAGGTAGTGTGGTAACTTTGGAATGTTATATTTGATATCAACAAGGTAATCCAGTAATATGTCTGAATCATCGGTAACTTAAGATTTTTTAGTAAAAAAGACACAATATAAAAATATTTTTCTTTGAGTATATGGACAAAAAATATCCAAAACCTACACTTTTTCGTATTCTCACGCTTTGATCATTAAGCACCCATCCAACAATCCCGTCAGAAAGTCAAAGTGTCCATTTCCATAAAACGTGTCGATGTTCTGAGCATCCGCTAGCCGTCATCACTAATCCGACGTATAACAATACTCACCATCAGCTTTGCGTTGTAATTGGATGTGATTTGCAGCTGAAGGCAACAGAAAAAAGTGGCACACTGTACCTCCCTGCCAGGCGCTAATATTCGTGAAGATCATGGAAGTAATAATAAATATCGAATTTCCATGAGAAAGTCAACACGAGCGAAGCTACAAGCGCCGGTGGCGCATAATCTGCTTCACGCACCGCCACCAGCAAACCCATCGCTCTCGAATAGGATTTGGATGCTCCAGCCCTCGAAAGGGGTCTCGGAGCGCGTGAGAGGACTCGGTCATCGCTGGGCTGGAGAGAATCCTTCGCGCGCCCTCCTTAAAAAGGGATGTCGAGCCTTTTGTCGGAACACTAAATCGTTTGTCAAATATTGGGATAAGGAATTAAAGGAAACGACCGACCGCCAGCCAGCCCGATACCGAAACCGGAAACTTCCGGTTGGCGGAATGGCGGCGAAATTTAATCCCTTTAGGAAATCTGAGGGTCGCTCAATTACACTAGCGGCCGCCTGCCGCTACATTCGAGGTATACATACGTTGGCGGTGGTTGGCGAACAAACGGTAGGGCACACTTTGATCAGAACTGTTGCTTGTAATTTTTTCAATGCGTAATAAAAAATCTGCGCTTCTATAGAACAGATTATGATTGATCATAGATTATCAATAAGTTTTCAAAAGTGTGCGTCGATTTCGATATGTTTCATTTAGAAAAACAGGCCTAATATAGTAGGAGCGAAATTATTGTTGTATTTTAGCTTCAATGTATGCCTGCTTCAATGTATGCTTCTGAATTAACAAACTTTAAGGAAGGCATCACTACACAAACGAGCTAAAGAAAGAGTGCTGTTATTTTAGCAGGGCTTCTTCCTAAGGTAACTCAGCAGACCTGATAATGTTGAATGTTAAATTAGCATCAGAACTTCAAATTGATAGCGCTTTTGTAGCTTATGACTTACAATGAAAAAAAAAAAAGAAATTGTTAAACATATTATATACATTATCTTAGGAAGGCAATTTCATCATTTGTAAATGGAATAGTTTTTTTTTTATTTAAATATCTTTCAGCATTTTCCAACAGGTCAAACATTTTGACAGTATAAGTTAAAATCATTTAGCAAAAAATTTAGAAAATTCTATTAGCTTGAACTTTCTGAACAAACCAAGCATGAGTTTTATTTCTGTAAAGAGAACAACTTTCTCGCATACCTCCACCTAATTTATCAATTCTCCACCAGCAAAGACACGCCTGACCCTAATGAACTGGTAATGAAATAATTGCGTACAAAGACGAAAAACATCAAACAACCATCCATCCCTTCCGACCGACACCTACGAGACAACCGAATCGAGGGCGGCTCACACCGAGCGGGATCATTAATATCCGTTTCCCATCGTACGCGCACCGGGGGAGGCAAAAGCTAGTTAGCCAGTTCCGTTACCGAGAATGCAGAAACCGTCCTTCGTCATGTTGGCCGAACCCTTGGCATGATTCTTTCGTTCGGGGTCGGGTACAAGATCACCCTCCGTTCCATTTTCCTTGCTTTCGAGTGTTCGTCCCCAGGCAAAACTAGTAAATGCGATTATGATAGAGTCATTTCCCCTTCTGTTGCTGTGCACAGATTCCAGTCGGCGCCGGGCCAACGCTTAGGGTGCGGAGATTGAAGACTCCTGTAAACCACCACCGCCGACAGCGTCGATTTCACAGTCGCTAACCGCCGGTGGCATCGGGCAGGAGGTACAGGAGGCGAGAAAAAACACATAATGTTGTTAAACTAAACAGTGTTTAATGGAAATACGATACGGGAGACTTATGTTCGAGATTAATCGGGTGAAAGAAATTAAATTTATCCCGGAAAGCGCGACGTTTGGCGTTGAGGGGGAATCTCGCATCGGTAGCCGCAAGTGCTGCAATCGAATGTAAGGGTGAGAACAATAGTGTCCGTTTAAGATGACGGAAGTGTTGGAGGAAACCGGGAACGACATGGAAAGAGCCACAAGTCAAAAGCGTATGACATAGTAATCTTCTGTCTGTGCTTTGATTTTTATTAGAAATGCTGTTCTGCCCTTTGCACAGATAATGCATGATCATTTATTGTTAGTTTATTGATTGAAATGAATGTTGTAGATGATGCCTGGGAAGGAGACATATTTTGCGGTTTTGGCCTACCTTTTGATAATACCACAGAATGATTAGAGATAGTTGAAATAAACTATGCTAGAATCGAGGTTTTTGCTCACATCCATAGATAAATCTCGTGACAATACGATGATGCCATGAGACAAGGAATTTCGTACGCGTCATAGAAGCGATTAAAAAAGCCTCGAGATTCGGGATACATATGAACGCAATCGGATGAATCTCATAAAGATTGGCACGTGACCAGCCGCCTGCCTACTTTGCACGTTTGGCACATGATCGACGGCCGGAAACGAGCGAACCGGAAGATAAATTCTTATTTTATTCATAATTGCCTGTGGCCCGTCGGCCAACCAACATTTAACCAGCTCCGTTCCTCCGTTTCTACCCTCCGACGCTTCGTCTTACGCTTTGGTATAGGACCTATCATACAGTATGATAGCCGACAAAACCCATCAGCTGACTGTCGTTGGGATAAACGAACGCTTGGATGGTGTGTTTACCTAGAGCTTGAGACCACGCGTGCGTACGGTGGATAGTAGTGGTAAAGGGGGTTTGGTTGGTTTTTAATGTTGTTTTTTTTTTTATTAATTTTAATTTAAAATCTACCAACGGCAACGGTGTTTGGTCAATGACGGGCCGGGATATCCGGATGCGAACACGGTTGTAATCGCAGTTTATTACGATGATGAATAATGATCGACGAGCGGGCTGGCGTTTACCATACAAAAGGGGTGCTCACTTGTCATGGTGCAATGGCAATGGGAAATTAGGAACTCGTAATCGAAGTCTTGATCTTCCAGTGGGATGTCGTTTCTGGCGAAGGGAAATGGTAGCAGGGGTGCAAACGATGCTGAAACGAGGTGGAAGCTGTTTATCTATGCAGCTATTAGAGCGCTTTTATGCCATTGACATTCATGGGAATTGATGTACGCCTCCAGGATGAGGTGATGGATGTGAATTATTCCTAGTTTAGATAGTACAATTTACTGTGGCATAGTTTTATAACACGAAATTGAAACATTTGAGTTTTGAAATTTGTAGTATTTTGTATATGATTTAATAATATTTTCTTAACATCATTATTCAGATAATTTTTTCTTTGTTAGGTATCTACCTCATCTTACACAATAATGATTTCAAAGTTTTTAGTATGACATACATAATTTAAGGGTTAACAAAAAACTTCAAGCTATTTAATTAATCCTTTTCCCTGATTATTTTATTGGTGTCCTCGTTTTTCTTCTCATTACAATGTTTCTGTTCGCACGCTAATGATGGGAAAATAAATAGTACTGCAAAGTCGTCAATCCACTCGGTGTTGAAAAGCCACAACAGAGATATTGCAACTATTTATGGTTTGTTAATAGCACAACGTGCGTTAAAGTGAACACCAAACTGGTGCATGACGTTGGCTGAGATACACTGTTTGAGGTGAGACCGATCTTAGCTATTCCAAATACAATAGTCTCGTTGTGCATTGGTTAGTTGATGCTTGCGATACTCGAGGCTGGGTGAGGCAGAAGCAGCCTGTTTATAATGTGTCTCGTTGCTTTTGATAAATGCAAATTAACGTCATGACTTATAAGGCAGAAATATATTATTAATATTGAATCCGCGTGCAGATCTCGTCCTGGCAGCCAGTCGTACGTTTCGTTCGTTTACGACTAAACAGCAGTGGCCTTCACGTTCGTTCGGTTTCTACCGCTCGATCGGTTGATGTTAATAAATTTCCTCGCCCAGCTAACCCGAGTTGGCCCACTACATTTTCCACCAAATGCTGGGCAACCTCTGCGATGTGGCCGTGTGACTGTGGTTGCATCTGACGAGATTGAGTTGTCTGAAAGAGGTGTATGTGAATGGCGTGCTATGAGGTAGTGGTCGTGCTGAGGTGCACCTCATGGGACTCCCTCCACCGACAGCATAATAGTCAATTAGTCATGATGGGAAATATATAGAGCAATTATTATCGTTGTAAATATTTCGCTCTTCGGCGTACGCGCCATTGCTGTCGCTATTGCGGCGGTGGTGAAGGCGGTACTGACTGGAATGATCGCGCGTTCGCGAATAATGGCATAAAAATCTACGCGCATGAGCACCTCCAGTGCTGGTAAGTAAGCTGGGGAAAGGTAAGTCTTGCTTGCTTACTTGCCGTGCGTTTCTTGCATGAACCATTTGGATGTAGTCTTGTGCAAAATCCTCATCCGACAAGCTCGTTACGATCGATCGAGATGGAGATCAATTTAAAATCAACAAAGACACGAACAAAAGAACAGGGGGAATGGAAGGTGCTGGCACTGATACTTCGTATCCGTGTGCTTGAAGAGCGCGTAGGATAACGAGCAGAGCGTGCTCATACTCTCGTAGCTTTTATGTGCAACTGCGTTTCTTGCGTCGTGCTCGCGGCAACCTATACGCGATCATCAACACAGAAGTAGTCGGCGGGCGTCTAGTAAACTGCATTCGATATCAATCACCCGGCGCCATCCGTCGTTCATCCGCTGCTCGAAAATGGAACAAAACCGGGAGCATTTCAATGCGTGAACTCGATGATTGGATTCACTGATTGAAATTCCTGCATTATTTAGGCGGACCCCCTTCCCTTACTTTGGTTGAACGTATGTGCATCTGAGGTGAAGAAAATGATCCCTCAATACGATTCAATCAGCGCATGTTGCAAATTCCATCCATTTAATAGGCGATAAAGCATTAAATATTGCAAAAGAAAGGAAGTAATAATTGAAAATAATGAAGATCTTATCATTTGAAGATACGCAAATTAACAAGGTTATATTATTTGTAAATTAAATAGAAGAACAATAATTAACAGTTTGTTGAAATTTTTTAATTTAATAATCGTAGGATGGTTAATTTACAAAACGACCGAACGAAATTGAAATTTGTTGCATCCAACATGATTCAAATTGTTTTGTTAATATGTCATGATAAGTATGTCAACCTGCGAATCATATACATTCGTCTCATAGAATATAAATCACAATAATCTCTCTGTCTCTACTTCGCGTAACGACTGAGGTCATATCTGTCCTTAATTACGGGCTTACTAGTCTGATTTTAACACCCTAGCTGGTTAGGTACTCCATTATCTACGGACAAGCAGTACCAGTGATGTATACCATAAATGATGATATAGATATAATGACAGCTGTCAGTACATACCGTTTGAGAGATATGTAACAAATTTCGAATTCAACTCCTGTGTGGAAAAATATGTGTATTTTCTTAATTATAATCAACATTATAACATAACCATTTTTTAAATAAAATACAATTAGTAAAAATATGTTTCATATTTTTAAAACTATTTGTCATTTTTATAATTGTTTGATCACCAAAGGCTCCTAAAGGCTAAAGGCTCACCAGGAGCTAAATTTCGTAAAATATTGTTGTGAAATAGACTATATCCTTTTTTAAACTTATGATAAGCTTTAATAGAATATACAAGTTTATATATGCCGGTAAAATAAAAATTACGTCGAGATTGTTTGACTTAAACGACGAACCAATGCTTTGTGTATAGAATGTTAAATCAATCGCTATAATGCCTCCATAAAATGGCCATCCACCACGATCATGTCCTCGTCATAAAATCGGTTCTGTCGTCCTTGGTATAGTATCTACCATTGCGGCATTGAAAAGGATAAAACATTCGCTAAACTGAGCTTGATGTTGCTCAGAGGTTCCACCCATCTGGCCCAGAATAAGTAGCGATCCTAAGCAAATATTTAACTCCCTATTGAAAGCACCGAAAGCAAAAAATCCTGGAACAGGCGACTTTGTAGATCTCTTTTGATGCTATGCGTCACAAACTGGGTGTTCGCGTGATCGTATGATCGTGTTTGTTAGTGACTATACGATGTGCTTTGCATTTCGCTACCAGAAAGGGAGATGTTATTCTAGGGATTAGCACCTTCCTGTTGTTTTTCTACGGGCAGGCATGTAAAGAGACAACCAGCATATACTGTCGCATGTGCTTTCCGGCGCAAAGCCACAATGCTTTTACGAGAAACCGAAAGCACACACCTTATACGAAGCCACATCCGTTTAGCTTCCCGCGCTTGTCAATATTGACTTGACCGCTGTCGGTATAAGGTATCTCCCTGTTTGTTCCACTTTCTGGCTTGGTGTAGGTTTTTGGCCAACGGTACGTTCCGCTGTTGTTTCTACAGCTTCTGCTGCAGCTGGCGATCATCAATTAAAAAGGCGGCATCCGAGAAATCGATGCCAATGAGTGATGCAGTGAAAGTCTGATTCGAATGAAGATGGAAACAACGCATACAAACACACATTGAAGAATGCATTATTGCAGTCCCTGGGTCGGGACAGTCGCAACGAACGATTTTTCACGAATTGGGACCGCGTTTTAAATAAAGTATACATCCACCCCCACAGGCAAACACATGCACACAGTCGAACCGGGAGTGTCGTACTGTTCGTTTGCCGATGGCAAATGGAATCTCCTAAATCACGCCCGGCCCGCTTAGGCAATGGCGAGAAATGAATGTGTGTAAACAAATCATCGCAGCCCATTAGCTTCCCTTTTTCCTCCGGCAGAAAAGTGCCCTTTTATTAATGGACTCGATTAACTTCAGGGATGCTGCGGTGCCGCGTTAAGCATTCAAGCGTCGTTCTTAATTGGCTGCATTCAAATCTGATTGTGGTGCATAACCATATCATATCATCATCAGTAGTGATGAGGCACAAACGATCCTCTTGCTGGCTATAGTGTTTATTACATTGGTAGTGATTTTTCAAGCTATAAATTGATCCGCTGATGAGAATGAGAAAACAAAGCAGGCAAAACAAACATACACACATTCTTTATCATTGTATCACTTCAGCACGCTGTTGTTCACAGTAAACCGAATAAAAATCACACCAGGAACGGTAGCGAAAATCTCTCCCATTAGTTCTCTGATTGGAGTTTTTGTTCGGTTTTGATTGGTCTTCAAACAGGCCTATTGCTTTCGGAAGAAAATTTGCATGCCCCGGTTTCGTTGGGCGCCGGGAAAACTTCCAATAGCACACCTATTGGCGGCAAATTAAATTCCTTCCATTACTATCGCGATCACGCTCCGGCAAGTGCGAGCAGCAACAGTGCACAAAAAATGTCGGCGAATAGAAACACCATCCTAGGTGTGGAAAAGGGATTGTTCGGAGAAAATAAATTCAGCATCTTTTTCACACTCTGACCACAGGGCTTTGCATCAAATCGGGGGTGCGGCAATCGAGTTTTGCTATTGGAAGGTATCAGGTCCGGGGGGATAAATTGATTTCTTATAAAAACGGCACCGTTTACTCCAACCTTTCGCTTCCGGTGGCTGCCTAGCGCACCATGCAAACGATGGCGCATATAAAAGGTGAACAAAAGTGAACACAAAAAATTGCTCTCTTTTGCACAGGACTTGTGGGCTTCACTAAACGGTGCTGCAGCAGAATCCTTGTGTCGTGTGTTGTGCACTTTGTGAAATCGAAAATTTGAATATGAATGGAAAGCAATCCCATAAACCAAACAAAGTTTCCTTCGGCTAGCATTCTTGGGACCCCTGTTTGATACGTTGCGTATTATTCTCCTGTCGCCAGCACCAAATCCGTTGCGTCGCCACTATTTGGATTTTCGGTGCTCGACGTACGGTTCATGACTTTGTTCAATCTTTTCTCGGGTTCTTTACCAAACCTATACCGTGCTCCAAAACCGGATTTGTATCTTAGTGTGAAAAGGAGATGAGTCTAGCGAATATTCACCGCACTTGAGAACGAGTCTCGAGCGCTTGAACTCAATGCTATTTCACAGGAGTGAGTGAGACAGCGAACTTCTTCAAATTTTCCTTTTGCGATAGCATTTTCTTCTCTTTAGCATATAAATTAGAAATTGGATTCTTCGAATTGATTGGTTTACTTTCTTCGGTGTGCTCTTTTGAACGGAAGCGTACAGCGTTTTTTTTTGTTACTGCTCTGTTTAACGCATATTCACAAAACGTTTTGCGAACGAAATTACAACGGATTCAGGGGGCGATGGAAATTCAAATTGAATTTGGTGCTTCGCTCCGCGTGTCAATCGACTGGGCAATTGATTCTTAATACATACAATTTATATTATCCAATTATAGATCGTGCTTTGGTGATAATATATTGGAGTTTGCGATCCACTTCGTTACTATGGTGCATTAAATTTATTGCATTAGATAAGATTACATTGAGCCAGTTTTTCATTTGAAAAATATCTTTTCGTATTTAGCTGAAATTAAAAAATATTTCATAACAATAGGTTCATTTTTTTAATAAAATCAATGTTTATTTATAAACATCTTAAAACTAGTCAACAATATTAGTACATGTAAGAGTGGGTAAACGAAAGCACAGGGGTTACAATGAACATTTAAGGATATCTATATCGATCGTAATGGTTATGGTTGTTATTTATAAAATTTAAAATAAATCATTCCGTAATTGAGTATTTATTTACTTCCTTTAACTTTGTACAACCTAAGTTCGATCAGTCTTGTTTGTGTAACTATTAGTTTTCCTCCTTTCTTTTCGTCAACATTTTTGGTGTGATTCAAATCATTCTACGTATTCTGAAATTTTGTTGGAAAGGTTTTGCTTGATATTCTATATTTTTTGAGTTTCACTTCGTAACTCTGACGGTTGTGGTAATTAAAACAAGGAATTACATTTTGATTTGCTCAAATCGTCTAATGCAATTTATCTGACTGATTGATATTCCATTCATTGAAGAGTTTTGTATAAAATACCATTTAAAAAACCGACGTTACGTTGAGCAGTATGGAGGTTACCATCTTGCTTTGGTACGTACTATCGCATTTATCTTGGTATACCATGCTGCTTGAGTTGCTTTTTATGATATTCTCTAATAATTTCACATGAGTTTCACGTATGACACATAAGTGAACATAAATAAATTGTTACATTCAATCAAACTGTATTGTTGATATTGGTGTAAGTAAACATTCCTTTAAAAAAACTAGTGAGTTGAATGATTTGTTTATAACCATGTACCATAGGACACTGTGTTCAAAACATTCCAAAATATATCCAAATAATATCCAAAAATATTTCAATATCCTTGAAAAACATAATTCAAATCCGCATGCTACTTATGTCGTATTGAGTAATTTAGTTTAGCAGTTTTGTAACCCGAGAAGTTTACAATATTAAATTCATATTTATAATGTTTCTCTTATGTCATGAAAATGTCAACACATTTCGCACTTTGTTCATTTTAAAGTAATGTGTCGAAGGAAAACGTTGAAAATTGCACAAAATTGAAATTTTATGACCAATATAATTGTGATTTCCAATAAAGCCGACCCAACGTGTACCACCAAACGCCGAGATAATAACAACACCATTACCATTTATCACAAGTGGCTGGGAATTAAATTTTCATAAAAGAAAATTCTTTTTATTGCAATTGGTAACAATATCGTCTTGAGCCCGAGGCAGTCTGAAAAATTCCTGTGTCTGCAATAGCGGAAGCATCGAAAACGCAATAGCGGACAGAAACCAAGCTCATCCAGTATCACGCGGTGAACCCGTTTGTTAACAGGCACACACACACACCCATCTAACCTGTGCGTTCAACTCGCTTACCCGTGAAGGTGCAAACAGTCGCTTAAATTTTTATGATGTTTTTCGGGGGATGCGCTGGGCTTACGACCCTTTTGCTTTACCGGAAACCGGAGACACTAAAGCAAACGGTGGCTCGCGTAAACGGTGTCGGGGCTGAAGAATATTGGCTCTTTTAGCAAGCCGCGCTGCTGTGCTGGTGGTGGTTCTGTGTATGAAACGAAACCGCTCGAATGATAGCTAGGAAGTGAATATGAAAATTCATATTTTACGATTATGAATTTTTCGCGAGCCCTCGTCGCAGCAGGCGATGGGAAGCAGTTATTAAATGGCAACTTTTATGGCATTATTACTCGCGAGGCCAAATCATGAACGCCAAAATGATACTTCAATGCACCTTCACAGTCTGTACGGATATGAATGGTGGGCGCCAGTGATGGCAAGTGTTAGCCGAGACTGCCCTGAAAACGACCGTAGCGCGAGTAAGAAAACAAGCTGCGTAATAAAGAGATGACGATCCGAAAGCCGTTATTTCTTTTTCAGTCGTTGAGTGAATTATAAACACCATTAACAAGTGGTTCGCGTCTAAGTGCAAGGTGCATCTTGCAGAGCAATCCCTTGCGTGTGATGCACTGGTCATAAATAGGAACATAATGCAGCATCCCTGAACTGACACGAGCCCAGGCGCTCCTTTTCGGAGAAATGATTGCGTTGTTATTTACTTCCATTCGACAGGCAGGCGCTTCGCTTTTGAGGTACAAAATCCTTCCCGATTAGATTATCACTCTATTAACTAGTTGTAAATCCTTCCACTTGAAAATTATCAACGCTACTTGGCCAACGGTGAAACAGAAAACACACGAAAACACTAGAGAAATGCGTCCAAAACAGAGCCGGCAAAAAGATGCTTTACCCGCAAGGAAAGGCACGGTGTAAATAATAGCAATAATGGTAAAAAGGCGCTTCTCCAAGCAACATCCACACTTAATCCTTCTGTCAAACAATCAACACACCGGCAGAACAAAGCGGCAGAAGCCACATGCGCCGGTACCCGCCGAATCCGAGCGTAGGAGAAAAAAATGTACACACTTCATCACGAGTACTAAAACAACGCAAATCGTTTAAGGACAACGGTGAGTTAAGCGGATCCTTTGCCTCTTACTATCAGCCGACGACGGTTAAGAGGCATGGGCATTGCGATAAGCGACCAAACAAAAGAGGCCGGCTGGCCGGGAGCGTTTGAAGAAGGAGCACATGTAAAAAGCAAACCAAGGACACGCATATCCCTGCGAGATGCGTGTTTCGGCGAGACGGGGGCTGTGAGTGTGTGTTTTTTCTGTTGTTAGCTCCTTTTCGCCCGTTTCCATAGCCACCGTACAGCCGCTCGCAATCGATTGTCGCGTAATTGTGGCCACGCGGTCAAACGAAAGATCAAACCCATGTCTGACACCGTGTTTTTGGTGACAGTGTGGTGGAAGTGGAGGCACAGGGACCGGCAGCGTTAAAAAGGCACAGCAATGATTTTAAATTTAACAAACATCTTTATGTACCTCACAAAATACACAAGCCCAGCGCTGACATTGTGGCATCGGCATGGCTTGAAGCAAACTTATCAGCGCCACTTTTCCGTCTTGCCACACGGTGGTGGCGGTGTTTCGAGCGACATACGATGATCGTGCGTCTTGCGCAACAAGGACATGATGCCGCCCTGAGTTATGATCCCATGGATTGGTTATTTACCGATTCAATTAACACTAACCGTTACACCACTTATGCAAGTGAAGGTGCTTGTCGAAAAGCAACCAACGATCGCCGAAAAGAGAAAATTAAGTGACAAAATGTCACACTTCTGTGTAGAGAGTCAAATATGGCACCTATGAGCTTCTGTCCTGATTTAGTGAGCATGATTTGAACTGCAGCGACATTATCACTTAACGTCTCTTAAGACGAAACCGTACTCAAAAGAAAAACTACCAACAAGCTTTTTGGACCTTTTTGTATATAATATGGTTTCGGTCTAGCAAATCTAAGTTAGACGGTTCCTTAGCAATGGGAATGTTGTACTAATCCTAGCACACTTATTGCTTTTTGTTTACAATAAATTTAAAAAAAAAACTAAATAAGTTTACTGCTACTGTACGGCAAACATGTGAAAACGTTTAAGATTTCAACATTTAAAAAACAATACTGTACATCTTAGGTTAATTATGTTATGTTTTCATTTCTATGCTAGATGGAATAGAATAGTAATAATAGTTTAGCAAAGAGCCCTACAGTTGGAGATGAAAGTTTTTCCTTATTTACGGATGATCTTGAAATTTTTTTATTCATTTGTAACAAGGACAGAGCATTGAAAAATCCCAGACTGAAAATTGTAAACGTATCGAACGAATTTAGTTTACATCCTTCTTGCTTCCATGATTGTTGAAATTTGTACACATAGTAATATATTTGCATTATGTAACTAAATCACCTCTACCAAACCAACCTCACTGGATTTCCTTTTTGCAACGCATTTATATTCGATCCCTCCCCTTGTTAAGATTGTTTGTACTAACCATTTCAATCTGTTTTGAATCTATCTTTCATGAACTCACTTTTGATCACATTTGCATATCGTTGTTTCCTATCACGCACATGATTTTTCTATGTTCGGAACATTTGTTATTAAACCTTCAACAAAATTTATTTTTTTACAGAAAGGTGTGGTCATGTTGCACTTCTCTTCAAGCTTTTGATGCATTTTTTGTATCACGATAACAACGGCGATGCCAAGTCACGTTACAGTTTCTATCCAGCCTTCACACACCAGTGGCCATGCAGGGAGCTTTCATCGCTTCCAACATTCATCAGTAATCCAAAATTCAAGATACTGGACAGTTATGATGTATGGGCCTGCGAAGTGCGAAGCAGTTCTGTCAGAGTTGTTGATGGATTTATGGGTTAGCCCGATGCAGTACAGGGCACCGATCGGTAGGTGGAAAAAGTTAACTGACGGACTGAGACCAACGTAGCCCAACAACGGGACGATGAGTGTGAACAACTGTCAAACTGCTTGCGCCGGAAGTGAGAAGTTTGTACCTTTCTCAGACGGTTGACGGTGAATCAATTGTGTGGTGGAAGATAGAAACAATTGATTAGCAACCTAGCTCATGTTAGCATACTAAAATGGTGTTAGATCTCGATTGTATAACTTTGAAGAGAGATAAGACATCGCAACGATTCATGGCGCCAAAACTCGAAATAATAACACTTAACTGAAGTCAACGCAGTTCTATTTCATGTTCTTCGTTATTATTTTTGTGTGTGCTCTTTTTAATATTTCCTTCATTTTTTTCTACTTGGAAACAATAACTTTGCACACTATTTGTCTTATTCTTTGCAACTGACATCTCTATGCGTATGATTCGCCGTCTTTCTCGAATATATCATTTCAATCGAATACTGCAACGATCTTGAAGCTGTCCTCGCTGCGATCCACTGTCGTCATGGTTGTTCTGTATGCAAATGACACGTACTCAGAAAAAGTCAATTTCAGATCCCGTTGTCTTCCGCTGGAAATGCAAAATAGTGGAACCAGAAAGCCTATCCCAATCCCAGTGAAGGACCAGCAGCAGCAGGTACCCCGAAAAGCATAATTCTTCCCTTCCGTTCAACCCAAGCAAAACGACGTAAGACTATAAACGATTTATGAATGGAAAAACGGGGAACGACGGACCTTACGGGTGAAACCGGAGCAGCACCGAGGGCTGGTTTGTGTATTGATTTTCAATTTATAGCTCATTAATCACAATTTGAGCGAAAAGGCGCGCTCTCAAGGCGGCTTCGCTTTCCCACCACCACTGCGTCGTGAACGTTTTGTGAAGGTTGGCGATCCTCAATCCCGATTCTACCTTGCGCGCACCGTCGCTCAATCGATCTCGGCGCGATGCTTGGCTTATGTTTAACATGATTATTGTTTTTCTATAATAATATTTTCTTCCCCGCGCACACTCGCCGTCTTCTCACATCGCGAGCCGATAAAGCCATTAATCCTGATCCCGAAGGTTTCCTTTCAATGCTCACTGCCTGGCTCGACCTTACCGATCGTCGACCGGTTCACGTACGTTCGACAGGCCGCCGATGGAAAGGCGACTCGAACTCAACTATCGGCAACGAACCGCACCACGATCGATACGACCGGCATGGAAAACATTTATATTAAATAAATTAAACAGTATTGATTTCTCGGTTAATTTTTGCCGGCACTTCAGGCCTGTCCGCAAACGTGCAAGGCTAAATCATGTGTGGGTTTTTCAAAGCGACCGCCCTCCGCGCCACTGCCTTTGACGCCCTGCGTTACATTACACCCCGTCGGCTTCCATGCCGCTGAGTCGGAGCTCAAACGAAGCCGCCGAAGAGCGGATGTTTTGCGGCTGTAATATTTAGTTGTCGAACGTAGCTCCGACTGATCTGCTCCGTCCCGACCGATCTGACCGATGGTACCGTGCATAATTGAGGAACCGCCCGACCGACCGACCGACGTTCCAGCGGAAGCAAACGGAGGCTGCTCAATTGTTAATCACTGGTGCGCCATGGTGCGCTATCGTCCTGCGCAGATCTTTAGCGCATGAAGCACGACGAGGCCCGTTGCGTACTGGGCCGCGTCTGAACGGCGAACGCAAAAAAAACAATACCTTTTCTTCGCCGTACGAATCGATCAGCGGCGGTCTTCCACACGCGTTCGCAGTCGGCGAATCATATGCAAATCTTCTGCAAATATAGACATCTATAGAGATGCTTGCTTCCACGTCCGCCCTCCAGCATCGCGTTGGGTATCTTTCCCACCAATATATAGGAAATACAGATTTCCTCGTGTCACTATCGCTGTGTTTGGGTGAACGGGGTGGGGATGGTGGTGAGTGGTTGCGCGCGTATTAGTAGAACAAAACACGGCCGGTGCACGATGGCATAATGCATTCGCTAAAAACAATGCTAAAGCCATCGACATCAAACGACAACATCTTCGAAGACCGAAGCAACGGTTCGGCGTGCAGGGTGAGTAGCGTTGGAAGAGAAGTATTTCGGAAGAAATAAAGTTGGTCTTTTGTTGTCTCATGCGTCCCAGAGCAACAAAGTGGTCTGTGGTGTATGTTTTGGAAACCGATTTTCGCGAATTTATTACATACTTGGACAACTTGATCGAGGTACGATGCCTGTGTGAGACGCATGTATCTATTGAATATATTATAATGTTTCAGGTAGGAATTTATTGTATCACCGAGCAGCCATATGATTTATTCGCTTTCATTACTGCATTTGCGATCCTTTACAATACTTACCTTTAAAATCAAAGAAGTTTTAAGAAGCCATAAGCTTTCCAAAAGCACAAAGTGTGCATAACATCAGTTTATTAGAGATCGATAAGTTTTTTAAATGAATATTCAATTGTCTTATAAATCACATTTAGTTGGAATCGATGGGTCAATTGGTATTTCAAATTCAATTTCCAACATTGATGCAATCGGAAATGTTTTGATATATACCAAGTTATGTAAGACGAATATCCATACTTAGTTAATATGTTCATTGATTCAACGACAACTAATGTTTTATGATTAAGTCTAGTTTTTCAGTTAAAATAAATAACATTGTTACAACAATGAGTTGTTACAGAATGTGTTGTGTCATTTTTATTATATTTTTGGTAAATAATTCAAATTTTGCAATAAATAATCAACACTATAACGTTTGACTCATGTTGTTAAATGTAAGGTTTGGTAAAAAAATGAGTACTTCAATCTAAAATGTATAAATAATTTTTTTTTTCGATTTTTTATCATAACTTATACATGTCATCATAGTATTTGCTAAAAGCTCCTATATTCTGTTTTTGTGCTTTTCGCTAAATCGCTTTAAATACTGAATATATTGATAGGAACATTTACAAAAATTGTTATGATTTTATGCTAGTCTATATTTCGTTTTTATTATTCTGTACAGTCTATGTTTCGTATTCCTTACCATTACTACTACTAACCATTGCTACTTAGCTGTTCTGTTTAATGAAACCAATGGGTGGAATGAGACACGTTCTCCATCATTATCAACTTCAAAGCTATCGTCTTTTAAAGGATGTTTGAAACCGGCTCAAAACAGCGCATTGAATAATAAGCTTATTTACCGAAACGATTAACGATTAACACTTTGCGCGGTGTTTGATTATTAATTGTTTGAAAATCTCCATATACCGTCATACACTCGTGCGAAGCGAACAATATTATTGAGGAGGAGCAAAACACACACACCGTCCAAATCTCCGTCTCTAGATTGCCGAAGCCAAGGCGGCTTTTATTGTAAGTTGCGCCGAAGTGCTTCGTGTACAAACAATCGGCAAAACCCCTTTCTTCATACCGAGCAAACACCGGTCGAGTGGACGTGGAAGGGTAGCCACAGGGTAAGTGGATTTTTGACCATTTTCGGCCCTCAGGTTTCTTACACCTGCTCCGACTTGTCGAAAGGGATCGCGACTGCAGAAGCAGTGGACGGTTGGTGCCCCTTACCCCTAACCTGGCTTCAGGCTCGTCTCAGGGAGATGAAAATGAATCTACCGATACAACACGCCGTCCTGCTTTCGGGGGTTTTGAAGGATGTGTCCCGTTTGTCGGTAATAATGACAAATTTTGCCTCTCCAAATACTCAAAACACAGAAATCGAAGGAGTTTGATGCCGCAGCGAAACCACCTTCGCTGCGTACGGGATGCACGGGACCGTGAAGAAGTTGTTCCTAATGAGTGGACGCGGTTTAAGTGTTTGTTTGTGAGCGGCAAACAGTAAGCAATATAATGCAGCGCGGTAAATTGAACACCACGCTGGAACGAGCTGGGGTTACAGTGTGATGGATTAACGTTTACCATTCGAAATGCTAATGAAAACACGAACGGGTATCAGGCAGGATCGAAGCAGTTTTATTTTAGTTCATGTCTGTTCGGAAGCGCATTGCGTGGATTCCGCATAAATCCAATATCCTTTGCGAGTATCAGAAAGGTGCGATCGTACGGTGTGAAGGACAACAAATGTGGATTTTGTTTCTGCCCCCCAAATGAAACACGGAACGGAAATTAAGTTCAGCCGAGTCGAATCACAATTCAGTGTGCCCGTTGTGTGCAGCTCGCAGATTAGCGTTTCGATTTTTGCCCTTTTTTCGCTGCAGCTCCAGATATTGCCGTTGATGAATTTACGATTGATGATTTTTGGAAAAATCTTTTTTGTCATGAACCAGCTGCAGGAATAGTGCGACGTTCGATCGTACGCACAAGGAAATGAAATTTGCATGCAAATGGAAATAATGAAAGGTTTTTGTAAAACAAATCGAATTTTTATGCAATGAATGTATCACTTCAACCGGTGTTGTCGGATCTTTAATTTTCTAAATAAATAGTTCGTTTTGAAATGGAAGAAGAAGCAAATAGAATTTTCCAACTCGCTCGTGATCGTTTCGAAGCTGTACTTTTATTATTTTTATTTTTTTTAGTTTTTTCCTCCCTTGACATAGCTCCTGGACTGTCGCGAAACATTCCAGCTTGACAACATTGTTATGATCAATCAAGAAGGATACTCATTCAATCATTACCGTTTCGTTGTTCATTCGGTTCACTACACCGCAACATCGCTGTTCAGACACCGACGTAGCGTGTAATTCGAAAACCAATCCGATTATTGCCGGTTGGTCGCCACATTATCGTATCGTCTCCTACAAACTGAACCCACCACCAATCGATATCCGTTCCGGGAGGGGCGTGCACGAGTGTATGAAGTGATAATTGCATTTCGCTTCCGTTTTTGCAGTGCAACCCCAGGCTTCCCCGGTCTCAACCTAACCAATCGCCCAATGCCATCGCCCAAGGCAAACTGAAATTAAAATCTCATTTCATCCAACGGCCGATCGGATGTTCCTGTGCACTGCTGCATTTCAGTTTTTGTTTCGCGACGTTGCGCGATTAACCGCGGCAGCACCATCACCAGCAACAAACGGCAATGGGAAGCATGAAAAGCGGAACGCAAATAAATTACACTTTTTATTAATTCGCAATTGATTGCGATAATTCACGCGGCTCTATTGGCAGTCGATGCCAACACGACGACAAGACGATGGGAAAAATGAGCGATCGGCACGAGTAACTTATTTCAGCGCTAGGTTCCTGCTTAGTCACATCTCGATCGGTCGGTGATCTTCAAATGGAGATTTTTGTTTTTGCCGTCTCGAAAGTGTTCGATTTTACTCAGTCATCGTTGATGTGGCGGCGGCCGTAGTTTGAAAACAGGGTCACAGTATTGTTTTCGTTAAGACTGTGAGCAACAAGCAGGAATGCTTAAGCATTGAATGAACTATCAGAGATTGTATCTGGAAGGAATGTGGCTATTTGTTTGTAATTTGTAAGGCAATAGTCATCACCTGGGCAGGCGCAATGGGTGGTCTGTTTTAAATGTTTGACCTTTTCTCGACCGGTTTAGGTAAACATAAAGTATGCCTTTGTTTTTGTTAGTTTGAACATCACTGTTCGATGTAGCGACAATTGGTCAGAGTTGGTTATGTTATCGCAACAGAGTTGCTACAACATAGCTGCTAATTTCCTTAAAAGGATTAACCTTACTCGAGCTAGAGAAGCTGGAGCTAATACTTATATAAAATCATTCACATATTTTTTCAATTCACGTTTTCAATAGGTCTTAGCACAATGCATCACCAATTTATCTGAACAAAACATAACAAAAATCAGATCTATCCGAAAAGATGCGATAGATCGAAACCGATGAGAATGTTAAGATTTTTATTGCCAAATCCCACGCAGTCTACCATCCGGCCGTTTGTCTTTCTAACACAATTTCTTCCCTCACAACTCAACCGTTATCGATAAATCAAGCCCACATAACGATTGACAACTGACAAATGCACTTCTTAAACGCACCGAGCGTTTCACCGGTTTCCCATCGGCTGGAGGGATCTGATGCTGCCAAATGTTTTCTCCCATTGCACTGCCCCGATGCACTTGCAGTGTCGTTGTGCGTTGTGCGATAATCGTTCGGTCTTTCATCTGTACCGCATCTACCGGATTGCGGTGCAATTACGGACCTCGACGATGTCACCGCAATGTCCTGTTTCGGTGCAACAGTGGCAAAACGGATGGGAACAATATTTTAGGATAGATCGTATCGAGCGCATCTTTCGGATGATCCTGTTTTATTGGGTTTCTTCAATTCTTACCTGCCTACGATCTCGTATACACTTTCGTACGTTACTTGTACCTGTATACGGATCTCGAGATCCTTAATGTTCACCTTGCTGCGAAAACCTGCCAGGAACACGCTTTTATTATTAATTGGTAAAGAACCAACTCATTTAACGATTTTTCGACAATTGTAAACTACATAAGACGCTTTCAAATATACTTCTTTTTATAAGAAAAGAGGTATCACGGTTTGACACAGGTAAATGATACAAAACGTAATCGAATTAATAATTCATGACACTTACTGGAACCTTCCGAAAGGGACCATGCGCCGAAAGCATATTTATCAGTGACACATTTGAAAATCCTTTTCCTTCTCATCTGCCTCTAGGAATTACGTTGAAACAATCGGTGATTTGAGAAATGGGTTTCTAACTACAAATGAGCTACTGCTACACCTGCGACCGGTACTTGGATATTGAAAAGCAATTCCAACTAACCTAACCGATCGTTCAGGAGCATCTGATGGCGATAATTTTGATTTACAACTCAATTAACTCTCTTCCCTTGCTTAACGATTTGCTTGCAGCAGGACTTCATAACGGCAGGCGTGTCTTTCCCGTTTAACGATCGCAAACGCCTACCGCGAAGGCTACTCCGTAAAGCGTACTGCGAAGCGTGTGCATATTTCTTTAATTGGAAACTACAAATCATTACGCTGAATGGACAAATTCGGAAATACGTTGGGAACGCGCACTCTGTGAGAATACAACCGCACAGCGAACAATTGGAAGGGTCTGCAAGCCACAACGGGACGACTTATTAGTTTTACTATTTTCAGCTCCCGGTGGCAGACGCTGAAGGTGCAAGCGACTAAACTCAACGCAAGGAATCCCGGATAGCGATCCAGGCGTACGAGTCGAAACGAGAAGGACGGGATCAAAAATGCAGCTGGGTTTTTTTAAGGATCGACGTTGCGCTAGCTTAGATTGTTATCGAAGGTCGCCAATCGCTAAAATGCGCCACGTATCACCAGCACCGGCAAACAACGGTTAGCAGCAAACGACAGGAAAATGGATGTCATCATTAAACGCTTTACGACTGGCACAAGAGAAAAAAAGCAACTTATTACCGACCTATCTATGGATAGTAATCAAACCATCGGAAGGATGGCACCAAGGATGGCCGAACGGTTTGGGATGTTTGTTTTAGAGAAAACAATATTTTGACCTGTTTTCAATCGATTCAAGCGGTTCAATTCAATCAGACATGGGGGAGGCATCGTTTTGAAGGTTGTTTTTTTTTCAACGCAACACAAAAACTTGAAGATGAATCAACATATTCTGTATTTTTGGGACATTTAGATAAGTTGGTAAACACTCCAGATCGCTCCAGATATAGGAGCCATGGAAACAAATTTGGAATATTGTTCGAAAATTATCTCACTTTTCAATACTACGTAAATGGATTTAAAATATGCCAAAAATGGTTTATAAAATATTTAAACATGTTCATTTCAATACTATAACAATAATATTACAATACAGTACCCTTTTCAATACTTTAATTATAATATCATTTATTATCAAT
This sequence comes from Anopheles farauti, assembly GCA_000473445.2. Lineage (NCBI taxonomy): Eukaryota > Metazoa > Arthropoda > Insecta > Diptera > Culicidae > Anopheles > Anopheles farauti. Next base: position 4,420,603 of record KI915046.1, on the reverse strand, counting down.
TTTTGTACATTAAGAACAGTAATGCCACTTGATATTAATATTATTCGGCTAATTTTTTTTTTATAAAAACAAAACATTGTTTGATTTTATAGTTTGGAAAGATTCATTTTTTTTTGCTATGGAAAACTTTTTAAAAACAAACTGAAATAATAGTTTCCTAACATTCCATTTTACTACAAGCAACAAATTACGTGTCTATAATACACGTTCTCATCGTATGTTTAACCTTATACTATCAATTTTCGAACCAATTTTGCGCTTTCAAAATTTCTATTCGATTACCTCAAAGCGTCCTATCGTGGGAGACACAATCTCTCACTGCTTCCCACTACCGTAATCGCTCCTGTTGCAGTGTCGGTGATTGTACTTTCCCATTAAATATAGGTGGAAATTAATATTCCATTTTCTCACCGTGTGTATCGCACTCGCGGTTAGCTGCAAGGTGTGAGGTCGCGTGAAAAGCCAACCACTTGATTTGTTCGACATCAGCAAAGCAATCAGTGTCGAGTCAAGTCATCGTCGCCACTCCGGAACTGGAGCCACGGCGGGAAGGCGGAAAAGACCGAAGAGGCACAATTCCGGAACCAATTTGTTAAGCAAGCAGTCGTTGTGGCTCAACCAGGCTGGTTCAATCGTTTTCCGTTCCCGATCTATTAGTACGCTGCAACGATTTCAATCTTCTACGGCCTATGATCGATAAAAAGACGATCTTCTCTCTTGTCGAGAAATTATCACACCTCTATAATTAGGTTCTCAGGGACGGGAATGATTTATCGCTAAACCCAATCGCTCTTTCCGTGGGTGAAAGATGAATTCGAAATCGTGTTGATATGTTAAAACTTGCAAGAATGATCCAATTACTCTGCTCATCCGGTTGTGGCAACACACAATGTGTGTCCCGAAACGAATTTCGCGTTGCACAATTTATGACCGATTTCTCGAGGACGCATGTTTCCGAGGCGCACCTAATGAGGTTCTCGACGATTGCTCGTTTGTGTCTCGTTCGCTCTGGCAGTGGCTTCCAAAGTGAAACAATCGAATCCTTTTCCCCTATACAAATTAACGATCATAATTCATTTGCCTGTCAATTTGTAAGGCTTACATTTTCGGGGTGCTTGCGGTGAGAAGCCTCGCCGTGTATGAAATAAACCATAGGCAGAACGTTTTGTGACAAAGAAGATGTCAATAAATAAATTCAGCAACAGGGCTGCAGCGGCAGCAGGACAATCGGTTGACAAGTTTTTCAAAACGCACACCATCTAACGAAGAAATGTTGCTAGGATAAAAGGAGCAAAAACAAAACTGTGTGTATGTGTGAGTTTTTTTTACGTACTGTGACCCATAAGTGGAAGAATGAGCTGGCCGACTCGACCCTTCGTGGTCGTATTCGCTTTTCCACAAACAAATTCGTATGTCTGCCGCACGATCGTTGAATAAATCGAAGAATGATTCTGAATTAACGATCGATCGAAAAGTTTGACAGAAATGCAACCGTATCTGCAAACTGCCGAATCGATCGGACCGGGCCGGGAAGTTTGCCTTCTACCGGGCAAAGACAGCGAGGAAGATGTTTACTGGCTGCTCGGAAATATTTTACGTCAATCCATCGCACCGGGAAAAATTCTGCACAACAACTCCGCTCGAATCGCTCCGGCCACGAGCTCCGGCAAAATAATCCCTGTTCCAGCGTCCTAAATCTGTAATAATGATGTGAAGCGAAATGTCAAATTGGCAAAACGGCGACATTGTCTGCGGAAACGAGACCGGACGAACAGACGCCGCGTTTGGCTGCGCTATCGCCAGTTGTGGTGTGCGATCGACATCGAACCGAGATCGTTATAAACGATTCAGGCAAATGGCGCAGAAACGGGTAGACGACTGACGCTGCCTTTGCCACCGGAACCGACCCGTGGACGAGCCGAGGGTGGACAAATTCGAGGGTGGACCCAAGAAGTGATGGGTGAATCTTAATAATGCTCATATCATTAAAAGGAGAAAAGCGTGCTGGAGAAGCGTTCCAGGATCTGCGGATCGGGTACGTACTTTTGGGGAAAATCATTTTTTGATTGGAACAATCCATTGTCAGTAGAAATGATGCATTGCGTGCATACCAATGATGCGGTTTGTTATTTGTAGAAATAATTGGTCAAAAATTCAAGCAAAATACGTCCTGCAGACCGCAAATATTTTGTAATAAAAGCAGAGTGGAACTGTTTTGAATAAAAGCATTCATAAACCGTTTTAAAATTTACATGATTTTCATTCCATTTTGAACGATATTTCCATGAACCGGTTTCTCCATGGGCAATGGGAAAGTATCATTCTATTTACACTATAAACCTCGAAAGAACAGAATGAAACAATTTTTGAGCATCAATAGCATAAGAAAGAGATACACAAATTATATTAAATAAATTGTTATCCAAATATTTAGAAAAAGGCATCAAATAAAAAACATTTTCGTTAAAAATATTTATTGGTTTAAATTAATTTAAACAAATGATTGTAAAATTTAAAATTTATATTGAAAATTAAAACCGAACAGATACATTACAAAATGAGTGTTTTTGAAAAAATACAAAAAAATGAACTAATGATTTGTTATCTATCTCTTTATTTTATAAAGTTAATATTTCTCTTGAAGCTTACATTAAAAAATATTTATTTTTTTTAATTGAATTTTTAATCAAATCAAAAGAATTTTCAGGGCAAACAATCAGTTCAGTCGATAATCGAATGGTACACCTTATCGAATCGGAAGGCAAACAGTGCAATAAAACTCGCAAACAGCGGTACGTTCAAGCAACTCAATTCAGCGGAAGAATGGATTCCACTGTGGGGGATGCTGATTGGGCGCTGATTGATGTAAGATCTTCCATGGTACGCAATGCGAGCCGCGCAATACATAAAAGAGTATTTTGACACAAAAAAGGAGCATCGTCCAACACCGAAGCACGTGCTCAAAACGATCGGCACACGCCGTACGCTGTCCAAATTGGAGCTGTCATGAAGGTGGCCGCCCCGAAATGTAATGGAAACGCACCGAAATGTGTCCGTTGAAACCGCAACATATTTTTGTCGATCGCAAGCACCGCTTTTCGGCACCTCAATCGGGCGTTTGATTGTAATTTATGATTCGTAATTACTCAACGAAAATGCGCGGGTGATGAATCGCCCGAAATCACTAAGCAATTGTCATGGCGGAGCAGATCGCTCGTGCAGCTATTTCCAGCGAGCCTAGAGCACACTTTGTTTGTGGCGACCGTGCGACGCTCTATGCGCGATGATCGAGCATGATCTACTGTGGTGAACACTTCGTCGTGACAAGGCTGCCCGCTACAACTGCTAGACGTATGTGTAAATGAATGAAGCAACGGTTTTGCGGTTAACATCAATTGAGTCATGAAATCAGCTAATCATGCCAAATGAGGACGCACTCGTCAAGCGATTGAAATGGAAATACGTATGATCTTGGACAAAACGATCGATTAGCGCATCGACAACGATCGGCACACTGTTTGCAAAAGGTCAGGCATGGCAGGTCGGAGCAGCGGTTGTCGTGAGTTTTATCAATCGATTCCTTGAAGGTTGACCAATTTTATACTGTTCGCTAGCAGCCTTTAGATTGTAATACATAACTGAAATATGCCGATCGCTGACGAGCGTGTTCCTGAGCGATTCTTGTGCAGTACACACAGTAATTTAAATTAATCTCAACATTATGTATTGATGTAATACATTATCTGCATCAAGTAAGGGTAAGGAAAAATTGACCATAGTGAAACCTACGTATTCTAACTGTATGTATGAGAATGCAATTTGAAGTAAAAATTAGCTAATGTTAAATTAAAATTAAATAACAAAAGCTGTATCGTTGTTATTAAAATACGTTAAGTTCACGTTTTATAATAATAGTTTGTTGTTTTTTTTAGTTCGTTTGCTCTGACATTGGCTCGACATGGTTCCTCACGGATAATCCGTATGTTATAAACTGGTGTACGTATGCACAAGCTCAATACAAAAGCTTCTTGTTCGAGCTTGAGAAATTTTACACGCTAGGTGGCGCTGTTTGAAAAGTCGATGTAATGTTGAATTCATTCAACGAAAGAATCATTTTGCCTGTAGAGTTACAGAGATGTTGGTTTGCGTTTACTTGTTAATGTAATTTCAATTTACTTCTGTTTTCTATTTTACAATCCAAAGTCACTCGTTTACTTTCAAATCGCTTTGTAGTTGTAGTTATACTCTTCAAAGATTTATCGTTAAGAAATTGTTTGAATGACTTAGAAAAGATTTGGTTGGGATTTATCAGTTTTTATTAATTGTATTACAAATCACAAGTATAAAACCTGGTATTTTCATAAAATCGGTAATATAGTAACAAACCAAAGCTTGTTTGTTGTTAGTATAAAACGTCTCATCTATTCGGCTGTATCCAAATGAGCACAGGCATCCATCTATTAGTGGGAATCAGTTTTTAAATTAAAACATCAACTTGATTTCATATTTTTAAGTTCCTCTCGCTTACCAACACATCACCACAACCATTTATCTGGGAGGAAGTAATGATTGATTAGATTGTGAATCATTTCCTACTAGATTCTAATATGATTCAATTAAATATTTAATTGGATCGACATCAATTATCGGCGGAATCATTGAGAATGGCAAGGTGAGTGCGGTACAAATTGTTACTAATAAAATTATATTTTTGCAATTAGTGTAATACGACCTTCTGAGCTCCATGACTATCAGGTAAACCTTTCGTAATATTGCATTTTATTGCGTGGTATTGATATGCATTTTTGTAGCTTGTGCATATATGCATATCAAGTATATCCTTCCACATTCTGAGTCAACTCGTGGAAAATACAAAACAACGATACTATGCAATGAAATTTAATGCAGTTGGAAATAGAATCGAGGTCGATTAGTCAACCGTCTTTGGGACCCTGCGTCATTTGCCAAAACAAAAACCTATTCATCATCAGAATTCAAGCGAACCGTTCCGATCTCGCTGCAGCAGAACTCACTTTGGAAAGGGTTATCAGTTTTATGACACAAATTAAAATTCAATTAAGCCACCAACGGATTTATCCGACGCGGCATCCCATGATCCATGGTTCTGGTGGCATCTGGCAGCGACATAAATTTCGACGTTATCGCAACACGACCCCGCAAACGCGCTTCTGTTGAGCCAAACGTTCCATTCGGAACCACCACACGGTTCCATATTTGTTTGAGGGCAAAAATGGCGTGGCGTTAAATGCGCGGTAGCCGTTTATTGATCGTCATTAATCTTTCCCACCGCCAAACACAATGTCTCAGCCGAAGTAAGCGACAAAGCCGGGGACGCGGGTGGTAAGGGGAGTGATATATTTTGTGCGATCGCGAGTGTTGGGCCGAGGCCAAAGTTGGGCAATTGCTCAAATCTGAGTAAGACGTTTTTCATTTTCCTACTGCCTCCGTTGCGTGAGTCGGTACGGATTCTCGCTTCTGCGATCTGCGGCACGTGGCGCGAAGATCTTCGCTTCGATCATGTATCGGTTTCTGGATACGATGCGACCGTGTCTAGGCAGGAGTCCAGCCGTAGGGATTCATAATTTTTAATACGAAAAACAGCGACGCATCGCGTGGTAAAGCGTGGAAATTTCAAGTGGATTTTGCTCCTATCTCTTCTGCTGGGTGACGCAGAGGAAACACGGCCGAATGGCTTCGGATCTGGTTTTAATCCATGCCGGATGTGCGACCGGGATGCCACCTTCCACTGTTCGATCCGGAGCACGCTATCCAGACGTCCAAATAATTATTGATCGGTCATCATCCGCGTTCGTTTGGTTGAGATGTACGGAATGGAACGATCATGTTCAGCGATCTACCAGCTCCAGCGATCGTTTTAAGCCATTTTTTCGGCTCATCCCGCCAATCTCGGGTATTCAGATGTTGGCGCCACGGAAACGCCACGATCACCGCAGCGCAACCTGCATCTTCCACGGCTGCAGAGGAGCAAACAGCAGACAGAAGCCGCCGGGAGTTTTAGGACCCAGAACGCTTTTGTTCCTTCGATTCCCAGCCCGGCTCATCTGTGGCCCGTTTCAAGTGGCTCTGTGACAGTAGTGGAAGCAGCATAAATTATGTAACGCTAATGCACTCGCTCGGCTGGTGGAAGTTGCAATTTGTCAGCATTTGGCTTCGCGTCCAGCTGAAGCTGCACCGAGTCGTGGCGTGGCGCGACCAGAAGCCGCCGGTTATTCTACCGAATGGCGTTTTAGGTTTTGGCTTTGATGTTTTGGAATGCATCGCTACCATCGCTGGCATAAGGACGGGCCGGGTGAAGAGCGATGGGAACAGAGCTCGAGGTGGATCAGTGCTAGGCTACAAACAAGTCAAAGAGGTACGGTGACGGGTTCATAAAGGCCGCAAGTTAGGGACAGGACTGTTTTAGATTTCAATTTACGACATTTTCTGCTCTATTTGCTGTGAGAGAGGTATCGGATATTATTCTATCGACCTTTGAACAAAATATTAAATTGTTTGAGAATTATATAGTAAATTGTTCTTTCATACAGTAGAAGAATGAGTTAAAATAAGTATGAAGATAAATTTCACACGATAATTTTACATTGGCTTTTTTTAACCTCCGGTAGAGCTTAATTTCTAAACTCGTGTAATAATTTGTGAACGATTTTATTGTTAGATGAGCGAGTGAAAGTAATAAATCTGGTTTCCCAATAGTTTTAGTAAAAGCCAAGGAAAGGAAAAATATTCAGTATAAAACATTGTATTTAAACTTGAACGATTTTTAAACATAAACAAATTTGTTAAATTTCATGATCACTTCATAAATTGTCGACCACATCGCATATTTCTCGTCCATTTCTCCATGAAATTCAATAAATCCATTTTTCTACACCAACTTCATCTTTAGACAGTTTTTATTATACCTATCCCATGCCTATCCATGAAGTCATTAAACTTAAAAAAGTAATAAAACCACAAATCGCTTTCGGCACCATTTACGAGGAACTCAGGACAAAGGATCATAAACATGGGAATATTATTACTTTAAAGATTTAATATCATGCAGTAGAATAATGTTTTTTCCCGGACCGAGCATATTTTGTTTAGTTGACTTTTTTACATTCATTTTCCACCGATGCACAACCATTTCTGTTTTTCGTCACGTTTTACCGATGTGGAACCTGCTGCTAAGGAAAGCAGCTAGAAGAAAAACATTTCCACAGTGCCTCCAAACAATGAAATCCTTTCAGGTTGACTTTCGCTGACATTGGCCCACATCACTGACAGCTCATTGCCCTGTTGACATGATCCTTCACATAACAACGCGGTGCGTTGTTGACGGCAAGAGAGTCGAATTACATTTTCTCTTTACGAGCCCGATATCTATCAAACAACCCATCACGTCACCGTGACCGGACCGTGGCTCCATGGAACTTGTTTTGGTTTCTGCGCCTACATCGTCGTACACTGTCGGTGGACATATTTGTCGTCGTTGCAACGCAATTGTCTAGACGCCGGGTTACATCCTTTCGGTCACGGCGGCGCACTCGCCGGGGGAGGTTGTAAACCGTTACTGCGTGCGTTACACAACCGAGTCCTTTCGTCCTGCGGGCACATCCTGCGCGGGATCGATTATGTAAAACAGACACGACATCGGTTTGCCAGGCCCCGAAGTCCTTGGAGGTCCGAGACGGTACCCGACGGTTTGCACTGAACGGCAAAGGAAGGAGGAAGATGACGCCAATGAACGACACCAAACACAAATCAAACAAATTGGACATTCAACATTGCTTCCAGATGTTGTCTCAGTGGTCGACAGCTCCGGGGAAGGTCTGCTCCGAGGGGAAGGACAAATACACGTTTGTTTTGCTTTGTGTTTTAATTTCATCGGCAATTCAAATATTTTGTCATATGATTGCCGAACGAGTATATTTACTTTCATTTTCAATCAAATAATTTTTATGTGATTTTCCTAGGAAAATTGCAAAGAAAGATGAGTAAGTTTTACGTACCAACGCCATTTTTACTCCACAGGTCTTTACTGCATTGGCTAATGGCGGGAAAACGCCTGTGCATTAGTGCGCATGACACCAAAAATCCAAACAGCTTCAACACGCCTAAACTCTCCCAACGCCAAAGTACCAATGGGTGATTCTCATTCTCCATCAGGAAAACATCAACGTGTGTAGATCCATACAAACATTTAGCTCTCGTGCGCGGATGCTGATCACACGGATTCCGATCAATTTGTAGGAAAATTCATCCTACCAGCAGCATTGAGAGAGAAAGAGAAAAAGAGAAGGGGAAGGAAAAATTCCACACGTACCACAGAGCAGGACAGCATACACCAATGAAACGCTCTGGTAAATGTTCAATTTTCCACCGAACCGAGCTAGTCCACAGATTGTGTCATCTCTTTCCGATTCATTCCATATGTCTGTGGGTTTCGAAACAGAGCCGGAAAGAAAATTAGAGGAACACAGTATCGGTATGTATCTCGGATCAGTTTCTCGGTGGTCTTGAACAGTCGGTCACACGAGTTAATGTTGTAAGGACGTGCAAACGAGAAATTATGCGACGTGTGTGAAGTGTTTTGGTTGAAAATAATTTGAATTTGAATATGATACAACAGTGCTATTGATCTGCGCTCGAGCTTTGAAATCATCGTTGTGTGGTGTTGAAACAAGTGCTATGAAATGTGAGGCATGAAAATGTTGTGTAAAAACTAAAAAAATATCTCACAACTGAAGTGAAAAATATTTCATCATTCATATCAGTGCTTTAACTATCGGGACAAGTGTGAAAGAAGACTTGCGTTCGCTCGAGCAAAAGAAAATGCTCCAGCAAGGATACTACGATCTTAATCACGCGGAAGTATCAAGTGGTAGTGAGGCGAACAATAACACACCGTTTTCGGTGAAGGACATACTCAATATGGTTGAATCAGGTGCAGGTGTTGTGGATGGCTATCTCAACTGTCAGATGGACAAGTAAGTTTCATACAGTTCCATTAATTTTACATGAACAACATTAAATACACACACTATGTACACACTCATGCTACACATAAGTTGTGTTTTTTGTCAAATTAATTAACTTAGATTGTTCGTTTTAACATGTTTGTAACAAATTTCTTTTATCATCATGATTTTCTTTCTTCAGCTTTCTTCTATTGTATTTTAATTATTTAATTATTTAGTGTCCTACATATATTTATTCGATTAAAAACATGATATGTACTAAGAATATTGAATCAATTACTTTACGTGTAAAAGTTGGGTTACTAATTATGAACTAACTGATCGTTGTATGAACTAATGTTACCAAGGTATATTATTTACATTCAGAATATCATGTTGTTAAAAATACAGTTAATTACTGCTAAGTGTATTCAAATCACTTGACATAATTTGAAAAAGTTGTATGCACATTATAAATACTTGTCTGTGATATTAAATACATTTACTTTACGTTTTCATGCTATTTACAAAGTGTACCTTTTTAGCATTTAAAATCAAGTATCTCTACCCAAGTTAAAAAAAACTTATAGCTATTTACTATTTGTCAATTTTTATTCAATCTATGCTAACAAATGGTTTTGTATGAATCCTGGTTGAATATGAATGGTCACTTGGAATCAATTTGTAAGGTACTTGAAATATTATGTTTTTTTTTAAATTTATTTTTATGGGTTTTTTATTAAAATTAACCCAACTAGACATTCATCCGTCATCTAACCTTGTCTAGGTCTACAATTTTATAATTTTGTTTCTATCGTCGATAACAATAAATCTTTCAATTTCTAATCATCAAATGCTAGCACACACAATGGTGGTCAGTTTAACTGAATGTATCTTAAATAGTTTTTTTTTATTTCAACAATTTGTACGGCTATATGTAGCCGTATTGTCAGTGCCTATTTGCACTGACAGACATTTTTAATCTCAGGGCATTATCCCGGGCCTACACGGTTGAGTTTATTAAATTATATCAACATATTATAACTGAGGTAAAATAATCTTAAACAAAAAAAAATATCATGTCTTTCCATTTTCAATTCCACAGCTCTTCGAATCACTTCTCGTACGCAAGCTACAGCGGCTACGACACCTCATACCATCCGTCGGATCCCTACGGAATGATTTCGCATGGGTACCTGCCGCAAGCTCACCATCATCATGACCTCAGCTACGGCCCTTCGTCGTACGATTTCAGCACATCCGCTGTTCCGTCCGCACCGATACCACCCCATCTACCTCCACCACACTACTCGCACAACCAGTCACACTACGGGTATCACAATGCACCCATCAGCACAGCCATGGCTACGTCCAGTCCGGCCCTTAGTTCCGTGGCTAGTTCCGTAGGATCGGAGCTGGAGATAGGAGCGTACGGTGGTTCGGAAAAGCCCGGCACGACAATGGTCGGACACGATCAGCAATGTTCCAGCTTCCTGTTGCAGGATGTTCGATCAAACCTGCTGGACACTAGCACACCGATGGACAATTCCTCTGACACGAGAAGTCCGCACGATGGCATGAAGGTCAAGGATGAGTCTTTTACGAGCGTTTCGACGTGCGTCACTTCGGAGCACGTGCAGGAGCTGGATAGTTTGTGTCAGCTGAACAACAACAATAACAGTGAGGAAGATATGCTGCAAAGTAAGTGTTCCGAACGACACCGATTTGTGGGCAATTGTGATTGATTGAATATCTTTCTAATGATCTTTTCCACAGAAGAGTGCAGCACTCAAATCGTGACATCCTCACGCTGCGAGCTGCGTAAGAACGGTAAGCTGCGGGCAAAGCGGAAGCCCCGCATTCTGTTCTCCCAAGGCCAGGTGCTCGAGCTCGAGAGACGCTTTCGTCAGCAGCGCTATCTGTCCGCCCCGGAGCGAGAAACACTCGCCAGTATTCTAAAACTTACGCCCACCCAGGTGAAGATATGGTTCCAGAATCGTCGTTACAAATCGAAACGAGTGCAGATTGAGAGTGCCTCCGGTGCGTCGGTCAAATGCGACACAACGACCCCGGCCGGATCCCGGTGTCCTTCGGATTCCGGTTCCAGCAGCAAAGACTACGACGAACTTTCTCTCGGAATGGCGATGGGTGCGGGCTCGGGAAGCTATGGATCGGTGTTTCATGGATCCACCACGGGCACGTCCTCCATGGTGGGATCGAGTATGACCTCATCGACGGTGGGAACCACATCAGCGGGAGGAATGCAGCCCACACCTCCTCCACCACCACCACCACCACCACCACCTCCACCATATCCGACCTATGGAATACAGTACAGCGAGCAATATTCTTCTCCACCACCACCACCGAATCCATACTACGATCAGAAAGTGACCTACTGGTAGGACCAACAATGTCCTTGAACGATCGAGTGTAAATAACTTTCTCTGTACAAAGCTTCTCTCCGGACGAATATGGACAATAAAATGATGAATATATACGTAAACTAAGCAGCTAGAAACGTGCTTCGTATGATTCCAACACATCAAAACGCGATGATCGCAACACATCCATCATAGCGGGCAAATGCACATCTGGTTAGTTGACCCAGCTTCCCTTTTCCAGTGCACCCCCCTTTAGGTCAACCGTAATTTGATAGTGGTTGCCGAAAAAAAATACACCAAACCTAATAAAACAGTAGACGCCACTAGCAGCACATCAGTTTGCTGTCGAGAATGGCTAACCATCCCCCCTCACCCTCCCTCCCCATCCCCCCCCCCACCGGAGACTGAGAACGATAAAGTTCAACCGGCCTT